>KZ819193.1:1129473-1344067 GCA_003144125.1 Testicularia cyperi
CCCCCCTCCGCGCAGCTAGATGACAAAGAACGGTTCCTCGTCGACCGTTTTGCACTTCTTGGTCGACTTGCCGGTATCGCTATCGTGGCTGATGTCGCTATCGCCACCCTGGTCGTCGGAGTGGCTGGCCCAGCCGATATCCATGTCGTCGCCGTTGGCGCGCCGCGCCTGTTTCTTCTTGATCTGTTGGCGTTTGTGTTTTCTGAGCTTCCGGTATTCTTCGTCCCAGTCTTCCTCTTCTTCTTCTTCCTCGTCGTCGTCGTCGGCGGCGGCAACGACTCGCTGTTCCCGAGCCTGTTGATCCGCCGCAGCCTGTCTTTGCGTCTTGAGCACCTCTTTCTTCTTGGCTCTTTTCTCCCGGCGGTGGAGCTTGGCGGATTTCCGATCCTTCTGGTCAGACCATGCGGTGCCCGCCGCGGCCGACCGTTTCCGTTTTTCCCGCAGCCGAGTCGCTAAGTCTTCTGGCCCGCTGTTCGGGTCGTCGCTGCTTCCACTGTCGCTGTCGCCGTCGTTGTCGAGTGCATAGGTCTTGCCGGCTGCGGCTGCGGCTGCTTCTTCGGCCATTTTGGCCTGTCGAGCTTCCCAGGCCGCCTTGGATGCAGCCTGCTTCCGTTCCCATGCAACTTGCTTCGTTTGGTCTCGGTACGCAATCGCATCGATATCCACCACAGGCACGTCGTAACTACCAAGTCGCTCCTCCACCACCTCTGCCCTTCCATCTGCCTTTCCTTTTGAAACTACGCCGGTAGTCGCACTCGTCGACGCAGAGATCGCCTTCAACTCGGGCATCTTGGGCAGCCGCAGCAGCGCGTACGAGTGCGCCATGCCGTACAGATCCAGCGACCCAAGCGAGAAAATATACCCCATCTCGTGCTTGCTATACGCTCGCACGTAGGAGACAAACGCACGCACGCCGAGATCCACCAGTTCTCGGTCCCTGACTATCTCGGCGCGCATCGATGCTTCCAGCTCTCTCGCCGCGACGTCGGGGTCGGGGAGGATTGGTTCTTCCGTCGCTTCGCCCGCTGCTGATAGGTAGGGGTATGGAGAGAGAGGGATCTTTTTCACACGCATGTACGCGACAAAGTCTTCCTCTCTGCCTCGGTGGAGCATCACGATAGCTCTGCCCTTCCGCCCGGCTCGGGCAGTGCGCCCACACCGGTGGCTGAACACCTTGGGATCGGTTGGCGGGTCGTACTGCACCACGACGTCGACGTCGGGCATATCCAACCCCCTTGCTGCCACATCAGTACAGAAAAGCACCGTCACCCCCGCCCCACCACTCCCTGACGCAGCAGACGCCGAAGAACTCCTGACAAAGTTGTTAAAGGTGCCCCTGCGTTTGTTCGGCGTCTGTTTGCCGTGCAGTGCGTGCAGCGCGATTCCGTCCCGCTTGGTGCGGGACATGCGGCTCAGAAGCGTGTAGAAGTAGTTGACTTGCGCACACGTGCTGAAATACACGATGAACTTGGCGGCGCCCCAATCGCGGGCTTCTGAGCGGAGGATCCGCAGGAGCTGCGCGAGCTTGTTCTCGGGCCGACAGACCAGAAACATGTTTGTGAGCGACGCTGGGGTCCGCCGACTGCTGTCGTCTGGGGTGGCTGCTGAGCCTGCCGTGTTTGGGTTGGCGGATGCGGAAGCGGGGGTCTTTTTGGACTTGGTTTCGACCTTGACTAGGACTCGGACTGGGTTTCTCAGGCCGATGCGGACAAGCTCGCCCACAGCATCGGTCATCGTTGCGCTAAACAGACCCGTCCTTCTCTGTTTGGGCAGCAGAGCAAGAATGCGGTGCAGATGCTCCGCAAAGCCGAGATCCAGCAGTCGATCGGCCTCGTCCAGCACCAAGACTTCCAGCTCCGACTTGCGGACTCCCTTCTTGGACAGCAGCTCCTCAAGACGGCCTGGTGTGCCGATCAGAATGTCGGGCCCCGAATCCTTAAAATGTCTGTAGTCGTCCAGAGGCGTGTTCTTGGATCCACCGACGACCAGTTGCGCGCCTGAAATCAGGTTCGGCTTTCGCGAAGACGAGCGCGATGCTTTCGCCTCGTCTGCGTCGCTGTCGCTGTCGATGTCGTCCTCATCATCTTCATTTTGCCGGACGGCGTCGGCGTCTCCTTCTTCTCCGTCCCCGTTGATCCCTGACGTCCCCGCCTGTGCATCAAGGAAGCTCTGCACAACATTGTATATCTGCTCTGCAAGCTCTCGAGTGGGTGAGATGATGAGAGCCCCCACCTCGTCCTTTTTGAGGCGCGTTGATCTGCGAAGAAGCATCTCCAGCACGGGCACCACGAAAGCCAGAGTCTTGCCGGACCCAGTGACGGCTTCTACAATGACGTCCTTGTGGGAGAGGAAGAGTGGGATAGTGGATGCCTGTACCGGTGTCATTTGCTGGAAGCCGAGATCGTCCGAGATGAAAGATCGTACCCACGGCGTGACGGGCACGGACAGCTTCGACCATCGTCCCGCGTACGACGGCGCTGTGGCCAGCTCGGTCGGCATGATTGCTGATCGGATCGGAGATCGACGACTTCCGTTTTCCCTTGTCGTCGTCGTCGTTGTCAGGTGTGAGAGGGGTATCTAGATGGTAGTAGGCCGAACGAATGGGTGGATAGAATACAGTAACGTGGCACTGAGCCGCCAAGCCAACAAGGGTCCTGCTGGGGGCGAGAAAAAAGAAAAGACAAGGCATTAATGGCTCTGCAGCAGCCTCAGCTGCTTCCTGGCGTGTCAAGTTTCCACTTTTTCTCAAAAGTTTTGGTGACCGACATCCGGCTTTCGAGTGGAGGTCACAGCTTCGTTGGCTCTAACATTGTTTCAATAAAGATGAAAAAAAAGGAAACTGCAGCACCCAGGATTCCCGCGTGGTCCCCCACCGCAGTACTGACTGGGCGATACCTTGCTTAACTTCGCAGATCGGACGGGATGCGGTGCTTTCAAGGTTCTATGGCCGCAGATGTCAAAGCATCGAAGTCGTGGATATATATACCAATTGCTGTGCATGCTGCTCGGAACTGAGGACATGTGTGACAAGGCAAGGCAAGTCTCACAGTCCAAATTGTCACAATCACACTTCACCACGAGAAGATTTAGAGAGGGGAGCACAAAGCAGTGATATCTGTTACTAAGAAAAGCCCAATACCGTACAAAGGTGACGTGATACGACAGCGAAAGGCCCGGAAAATGTTGTGTGATGGTGAAAATGAGCTAGCGGTGTACGCTGAGACCCGCATACACGAGTGTAAAGGTAACGTATAAAGGAAGGGAAAAAAAGCAGTGAAGAGGCGAACATTTGAGAAACGAAGCATCAGCATGAACGACCCAACGGAGATGAGGCTAATTATGGACGGAGAAGAAGGGACCAGAGAAGGGAAGGGCAGAGAGGGGGAGGGAGAGGAAAAGCAAAAGAGCACCACGGCAGGCTCGTCTTCTACATGACGATGCACTTTTCCTCCTTGAGTCCGAGCGCCTCTAGCTCTTCCTGTCTGCGGTCTTTCTCGTTTTCCTTGGTCTTCTCCTTGACCTCTTTGGGGAACCAGAGCTGGAGGTACTTGTCGGCCTCTTCGTCCATGTTGTCTTTGTCAGCCGTCTTGACCGCGTCGGGTGCACGGCAGAGCGGGCAGTCGGCCTTTCCCTGTTTCTGCAGCTTGACCAGACAACGCAGACAGAAGAGATGCGAACAGTCCAGACGCACAGGACGCCAGGCAACCGACGTGCAGATAGCACAGCTGTAGTCGTCAACCGATGGCAGGATCGGCAGCAGCGTCGTGGTCACCAGTGACAGCAGAATGTGTGGGAGCGACTCAGACAGGATGCCCGTCGTCGACGAAGGCAAGAGCGCAGCAAGCGTAGGGTGTGTGGCCGTAGAGACCAGCGCATTGCTCATCGAGCCGGTAGAACCCGAGTCGGTCGAGTCCGACAGCCCGAGTGCAGAAGCCGGAATGTTGATCACTCCGCCCGAGCCAACCGGGTTGATACCCATGGCACGTCGAGCTGCCTCCTGCTGCGCCATGAATGTGCGCAAGTCGTCGCTCGCCGTCAGTGCAGTGCGCTTGTCGTGCTTCTTGAGAATCTTGCGTGCAGCCTCGACGTTGACGCGCTGGAACTTTTTCACATCCAGCAGAGCAAAGTTGAGCCTGAGGAAGTCCTCGATGGCAGTGGCACTCTGCTGGCTCTGAAGCCCCTGGCTGCTTGACCCAGAGCCGATCTTGAGCTTGACCAACCGGCCCCTTTTCTTGTTAGTGGAGGCAGCCGGTGCATCTGGATCGTGTATCCAACCACGCTTCGCAAGCTCCTGTGCAAAGCGCTTGAGGCGTGCCTCGCTCTCGTCAATGCTGAGCTCGCCGCGATCCTTTTCTCGCTGCGACTCAAACACCTGCATGTCCACCCAGAGACTAAAGATCTCTCGCCATACGTATAGATCGCTCTTGCTGGCGTACGGACTCGAGGCACGTGCAATGGAAGAGCAGAGCGACTCCGTCTCGGTAACAAAGTGCTCGCGCTGGTTGCTCTGAATGTTGGACAGATTCTGCAGCGCGTTGGTAAGCGTATCAAGGAACTGCGTGTCGGCAGTAAGGGGAATCACAATCTGACGCGATCGAATGCCGTGCTGCTTGCGGATTTCGCCCTGTCGTGCTGCCTTTTCCTCGCGTGTCTCGCCCTCTGGCCCGTCTTCGGGAATCGAGGAGGATCTGCTTCGCGTGGGAGTGTCGGGCAGTTGAACGATCTTCTCCTCGATACTTTTTCGGCTGTCGTTGTCGCTGCGGATCGCTTCGTCGTCGTTTCCGTCATCCTCATCGTCTGAAGGAAGCGGTGATTCGATAAAGAGGCGAATGCGAGGAACTGGATGTTCCGGCGTGCCGCCAAGCTCGTACTCGGCCCGTGCGCGACGTCCGGACTTGCCTTCAACCCAGCGGGCATTGTCCTTTGCGGGACTGGCGGCGCGCTTTGCTTCGCCACCGCCGCCGGTGCCAAAGTTGAGAGCCTTTGCAGCTGAAAGCGACTTGCTTCTTGGGTGGAGCAGATTGCTGCCTGGCTCCCACTCGAGCTTGGCGGCTTCCCTCCAGCGGTTGGCACCCCAGTCGTGACGCCCAGGGCTTGGCTCGTTGCTTCGGCCAAGTCTAGAAGGATCGACGTCATTGGAGACGCTTTTGCCTCGACGCATGGCATCGAGGTCCTTGCGACCGATGGCAGCCCACTTGGCACCAGCAGCTGGGATGGCTCCGAGGGCGATCGAGTTGCGTCCGCGGCGATCTCCAGCCTGCCCGAGATGAGTCGCATCGAGTCTAGCCTCAATCGAGCTCTCGCCCTGGCTTTGGCTGCGCGGCTTGTCGGCAAACGGCACGCCGAGCAGCTGCGAACGGACATGACTAGTCTCGGATGCTGTGCCAACAGCGGAGGCTGCATCTTCATTGGCCAGCTCTTGGCCGTTGCTACTAATGTGGTCATTGCCTTCAGCGTGGGAGACAGTAATCCCGCTGGGTCCGTTGGAAGCGGATGCCCTCCGAATCACGTCAACGGAAAAGTCGCTGAGCCATCGACCGGCGGGTGTGAGTTTGTCTGACTTGACGGAGCGCTGGTCGTCTTCCTGATCGGAGCTGTTTCCCGAATCATCTGCGATGGCGTTTTCGTCGTCGTTGTCGTTGCTGTCATCCCCCTCGTGACCACTACTCTGCACGTGTTGTGGTTTCAAAGAACCAGCGGAAGCGCTGGCCTGGAGATCCTCGGGACGAACGAGGAGCTCGCGAAGAACGTCAGCGCCGAGGCCGAGGGACTCCAGCTCGGCAACGACGCCGTTGATGAGCTTCTTGAGGTGTTTGTACTCAAGGGCGCCGCTCCTCCACTCGGCGGGAAAGGCGGGGTCCGCCATGGTCTCCATGTAGGTCTTGCCAAACTTCATGATGGCGGCTGTGTGGGCGAGAAAGGTTGCAAGGGGTATGGTAAGGGTTCTATGGTATAAGGCAGGCGAGCACTGCGGAGCTAGCAAGATCTAGCAGCTGTATAAGGATTGACTCTGGACCGAAGATCGAGCCGGTGCAGATCTATGTCGCCCAGCGGTGGGAATGGATGACGTGGACCAAGCGACTGAGGAGTGTTCGGACGAGACGAAACGGAGCAGACCGACGCCTATGGCGGAATCATTGGTCAGTCGGGGTGGTGCGGCAAGGCGGTCCCGTAATGACGGGCACTGGGGAGATGGAAGTTGATGTGGTGTGAGGGTGAGGTTGCGGATGGTAAGTAGCAAGTGCCAGGTACCTTTAATGGTACAAAGCAGACCAGTCGTCGGATCTGGATCCAAGCATGCGTGTGTTGGGATGCAAGTAGATCATACACCGAGTGAGATTGTGCCGGCAGAGAGTGAAACAAAGCTGAGCAAGTCACGGCCAAAAAGGGTCGAGAGAGAAACCGTTGTCGGAGGCAGAAAAAAAAAGGTATGATTCGCACAAGACAGCAGGTGCTTCTCGCTGCCTGCCTTTTTGGATGCTCAGTGAGAGTCAGGCACACGTTAGAGCAGGAAAACATGAGTACGGTACAGGGTGTAACAGTACTGTATGAGCTGAAGCGTATGAATTGACGCGGCAGCGGCACAGAGGCAACAAAAATAAGAGAACAGGGCACGTGTTGGTCGGCATGCCTCCGTGGGCCAAGGAAAGCGCTGGTTTTCTTACTCTGCTGTATTGAGTGCAACCCCAGTCACTGATGCAACCACTGTGGCACAGCAGCAACTGTAGACATGCTTAGCGAGCACTCAGGAAGGCTAATTGGAGTTGCCTGAGTTGTGTAGGCGAGCTGCCATTCAGAATCCATACAGCTACTGTACTGTACTACTACTGTACAGTACAGTACTGTAATGCCCTTTGCCGGCGCGTTATTTCAAATTTCTGGTCTCTGTTGCCTTCCTACCCTGTTTTGCCGGCAGATCAGCAAGCAGGGTCCAGCCCCGGGAAGCCCGACTTTCTTACACGTACTACAGTACAGTGTACAGTAGAATGTGCTGTGGCTGAGCATAGCCGCTGCCGCCTGCCCGCACGCCCCGTTCGATACATTGCCACTTTACCCAACAGTCTGGCACAGCAAAGTCGGCATGCAGGTTACTATCGCAGTGATGCAATGCATGGAACACTTCGGTCAACCCAACCTGTACCGGTGTACGCGGTTCTGCAATCGTCACATGACACCATTAATTAGTTGGAGACATGTAGCTCCTCATGAAGGATGATCATGGTACCAAAGTGCAAGTGATGGGTGGGCGCGGCGTAAAGTGGCGATATAGGAAGGGAACGTATCATCCGTTCCGCCGGCCGCGCCCAAGCCAACGCGAAACCCCAATTTCCAATTCAGGCCAAAACACATGTTAGACCTTCATCGTAAAAGTGCCATGGCCGAGTGCCGAGCTGCAGTTCCAAATTTTCCAGTTGCAAGAGGTACAGTAGAATGTTGCGAAGAAGGCATGCAACCTCGTTCGCGTGAACCTCCTCTCCACTCCGCTATCATCCAAGCCCCCACCTCTCGCTGTCCCTCTGTTCCAGATCGTTCGGGACACGAACGCTTACCTCGAGAACCGCTGACGTATACTCGAAATACTCTTATCACCATGTCAGCTCCAACAAAGCCCACCAAAGCGCCTCGCAAAGCACCGGCCCCGGGGCCAGGCAAGCAGAAAAAGGTGTTTGCCGAGTCCGGCGGAATCTCGCATCTTTTGGAGCTATCTGCCGTCATCACCGGCACCAAGGACTCGGTACTGGAGAAGAAGGTCGAGCAGAACAAGCTCAAAGCTCAAGCTGCCAAGGCAAAGAAGCTCTCCCTGCAGGAAAAGAAGAAGGAAAAACTCCAAACAACCAACACCAAAGACGCCCGATCAAAGTCAAAGGCCGAGATCAAGGCCGCTCTCAAATCCCAACTCAGATCCAAATCAAAGGCTAGGAAGGAAGCCCGAAAACAGAAGGCTACCACTTCCACAGCCACCGCCACCAAGGACCCGTCCTCTTCTTCCACTGGCAAATCGGCCAAAGCGAGAAAGAGCGTCTCATTCAACTTGCCCTGATCTCGCTCCCAATCCTAACATCGACAATTCTGACAACTGCATCAACCATCAATATACCCCGAACCATGCAGCAGACATGTACCAGTAGCAAATTCGCACAGCAAAATACATTTTGACTCTCTATACAAATAGCTTTCCAGAATGGAATACGTTCGAACTCGCGTAGAAGAATATCTAGACAGGAGGCAATGCGCTTCGACAGCTCGGACACTCGGTCTTGATGGTGAGCCAGCGTTCCAAGCACTCTGTATGGAAAGCGTGCTGGCACGGTGCGACCATAACATCCGTTCGACGTCGACGCAGCGAGCCAGCTGCTCCCAGCTCGTCCTTCCATCGAAGTCCTTGGCGGATACCTCGTGCTACCCAGCTTCTCCACGATCGCAGCCGGCCTCGATGATGCTGACGAGGCACGTTGGACGTTGTCGGGAGGGGTAGATTCCTCGAATCTTCTGCTTTGTCATCTTCGTCACCGATGACATCGTGACTGATTTGTGCACCTGCTTCTGCGTCTGATCCGTCCGAGTCGTCCAGTACCGCATCGTACGAGTATCCATCCTTTGCCGAGTGACGGGCGCCTCGCCGTTTGGTTTGGGACTGTTTGCGACGTCTAGCGCGCTGCGAGTGCCTCTCGGTTTCGATTGCATTAAGACAAATAGCGCAGTCGCCAAATGCCGCTATGCCGGCACTCGCTTCGCTGGGACTGGACCCAATTCTTACTCCAACTCCAGCGCCTTCCGCATCTAGATTTGAATGGGTAGGCTTGACAGGAGGGTGATACTCCCATGCTGTCATGGCACCTTCCGGAATCCACGAAACTGGAAGGAAGAAATGCGGTCCAAAGACATCCTGCGCCAGTAGCAACAGCATTTGGGCCATGAGATACCCAACTAGCAGGAATACCCATGGATTGGGATCGAAGAACAGCACGTTGCGAGGGCAGGCAAAGATGTAAAGCGGCAAGAATAGACGACATAGTGTCGTGCCAATCACACAGCGCTTTTGAATGGCACGCCGTGTTCCGCGTTGGATGTTGCGATGAATCTGAGGCATCCAGAACGAGTAGAGGATCGGCAGCATGAGTCCGGCCACGAGCAGCGGAAAGAATGCAGTCATGAACAGGAAGCCGCCCATGGCCATCACTGCCATCCGTCTGCGACCCGCCTCGTCGGCTGCTTCTGCTGCTGCAGCAGTCGTCGCCGGCGTTGCTGTATCGGTGGTCTCGGCATCAGGCGGCGAAGCGGTTCCTGTACTTGTTTGGACCGAAGCACCGGCGGTCGATGTCGTGTTCGGCTCTGTTGATGGCAAGATCTCTGTTGCTGCTTCGTCGATGTTTACCAAGCGTGCTGGCTCGCTTCTTAAAGGAGCGGTCTGGCTGACTGTGGAAGCAGACGCAGGGATTGGCAGAGGCGGAGGTGGTGTCGGCTGAGCCGCGGGCTGCGACTCGATCTGGTTGCGAAAGATGGTGAGTGTGTACCGATAGCCGAAAGCCAAGAAACAGATTGCACTCATGAATGCACATGCGATGAGCGGCATGGTCGTCTCGTTTTCGAGAGCGATAGCGACGCTGAGATGGGCCAGGGCGCCGTAAGCGTCGAGGATGGACTGGGCCACAAAGGTGCGATAGCTGACCTTGTTGAGTCCGCTGGGCGTGCGCGTGACTTCCATCTGTTGCACTAAGAGACGAGTCTGGATGAAGAGAATGACGAAATAGATAAGAGCATAGTTGATCGCCTTCTTCCAGAGACGAGTCTCGAGCAGTCCTTCGACATCGCGCGCTGCTAGCACGAAATGACAGTTTGGCGAATAGGCCGAGATGGAGAGCAGCAACGGAGGTGCGGGTGAGAGGGTGCGAATGCCAGTCGGGTGATCTATCTCGTACTCGAGAGTGGCGAGCATCTCCTGCATCTCTTCTGAGTTTCCGGCCGAGGTGAATTGTCCATAGATGTGTAGCGAACAGTTGTGCAGGATAGTGGGAGGAGAGGAGTTGTCATCGCCACTGCTGTCATAGGAGCCACTGTCGATGATGCGTTGAAGCATATCGAGACGAGCCTGAAAGGCTTTGTCGATGGCAGTGACAGTCCGGTTGCTAGTCTGCGCGTTGCCCTGTGGGATCATGGACATGACGTCTCGTACATCTGTGCCGTATTGCGCTTCATCGGCTACGGCTGCGAGGAAAAGGCTACCGGTGCGGATGAAGTGCAGGCCCTCGATTGAGAAGCCCAGAGATGCAGGTGCTTCTTCATCACCGGAAGCCTCAGGAGCATCGACACTGAAGCTTCCTTTTACGAGGGAAACGTTGCCGGGCACAATATGCTCCTCTTCCAGGCGGAGATTGAGCTGGGCAGGCCGTTTGGAGAGCCAGGGGAATGAGCCGCGATCATGTCGCAGGAGCGTCTCATTCACCCCCGGAAGATAGTCCGGCTTCTTGGAGTTGCTGAGCTGGTTGTCATTGATCAGGCTGCTGTTCATACGGGTGTCGATGGCGAGGGAGCGATTTGCGGCTGTGCTGACGTCCCAGCCTTGCCATTTGCCCTTGTAGAACCCGGTGACGTTGGCATAGTAGGCCCCATCGGCAGATCCGAGATCGCGGTCACGGTAGTCGGCCGGCCAGAGAGTCTGCAACTCGGGAGGATCGAGGGTGAAGGTCCAGTTGCCCTGCTGTGTGATATTGTGATTGTACCATCCGAGAATCTCGCTCTGTAGCCGCTGGGTTACTTTGATTGCATCTCGCACAGGTCCGAGGGTATCGCTGCCAAAGAGCCAGCCACCAGCGACAGTTTGCGACAAGAGAGCAATATTCAGCAGCAGCAGCACAATGGCTGGCGCAGGAAAGCGACGGGTCAGCCGACGCTGTCGCATGTTGGAGGTGTGCTCCTGTCCCACCTTTGCAACACTGCGCGCGTTGAACAGGTGTATTTTTCACCACATTGCCAACTGTGCAGATGGACGACGTTCTGCAAGCAAGGTGATTTACTTTGTGATTTACCTTACGATGGTACCGGCGTGTGACGAATGACGAATGGCGAAGGGAAGAGTGAGGCGAGAAACGTGAAACTGTGGCCACCACGGCGAGGAAAGTGTTGTATGTGTCGTGGTAGACAATCACAGTCACGAACGTGGTCCAAGCTTGCAAGGTAGCGGGTGCAACTCACAGAAAGTGGAGCAGAGCAACACAGCTACTGCCGAAGTGGAAGAAAATATAATAATATTATATTAATTCCGACCAAGTCGCGAGGAACGAGCCGCTCTGCACTTTTCCATGCACGCATTAATATTGACGTGAAATTGGCCAAGCTTCTCAACCAAGTCACAGGCGATATTTACAGTACAGTAACAAGCACCATTGGCTTTTTTGGCTCTTCCTCACTCTTCCACTCGCAGCATCACACCATCTTGACGCCATTTTGGACCGAATTCCCACGCCTCGTCATAGCCCTGGAGTTCCCAATTTCGTCGAGAGACGGTGGCGTATGCCAATGCCGCCGCATCCACAGACATCGCAGTAATGGCGCGGAAGAAAAAGGCTGATCTTCACCACGGCGACACTAGCAGCGAAGACGAGAGCGACAGGTCCAGCTTTGGTAGTGATGCAGGCGTCAATACTATCTCTGGCTTCCGGAAACGAAAACGCAGGACCAAGGATGATATCATCCATGGCATGTTTAGCGACAGCGACGATGCCAACGAACAAGAAGGAGGCGTAGGTCGCACTGTACAGGCTCGAGATCGTCGCGCTCATAAAAATTATTCAGTACAGGCGTTTGTCCCGGCCTCCAATCGTCATATTGGTGCCGCTCACCTGACAGCCTCGGAGCGCTCAGAGCCAAGCAACTCACAGAAACCACACTATGGCGGTGGAAGCAATAGCGAGAGAGACTCCGACTCAGACCATTCATCGGATCAATACTCAGCCGCTGAAGAGTATGCACGACAGCCAGTCACTGAGCGCGAGCGAGACGAGACAAGAACTGCCATGACCGGGCTCGGCTCAGCACCGACGCAGCAGGAACAACAAATAGAAGAGGAGCTTGAGTCAGGCACCTTTCACCCTGCGTCCTTTGTTTCTTCTCGTAGAGGCATCAGCGACCGGCCTCCTAGCACAGCAGATACATTCGATCATGGCGTCGAGTCCTCCAGGGGGCAAAGCCTTGGCTCGAGGGCAGGCATCGGGAGCGTCAGACCAAGGCCCACTGACTCAGCGCCGCAGCAGGGAACGCCTCGTGCAGGTATCGGGTCTCGCCCAGGCATCGGCGCAGGCAATACCAACAGCAGCGCCAGGAAAGGCATCGGCGCGACATCAGGACTAGGCTCTGCACCTAGACGGACTGGGCTCACCTCCCTCTCCATGTTTGTCTCGGCAGGCTCAAACAAGCCAGCCCAGGCCGACAGTACACAAGAATCAGTCACGAATGAAACGATCTCGGAAGCAGCATCACCACCACCACCACCGCCGCCAGGACCACCACCGCCAGAACCATCACCGACAGGACCACCACCGCCGGGACCACCACCACCGGGACCACCACCACCAGTGCCACCAATAGTAGCCGGGCATGTTGCAGCATCCGCCAGACCGAGTCATGAAACACCACGTTCCAACACTGTGGCTGACGTCGACCCCGAAGCCGAGTCCGAAAAGGCAGCCATGTCTGCGGCCGGTGTGCCAACATCGTTTTCACATTCGCTGGCAACTCCACCAGTAGAATCATCTGGTGCATTTCAGCGCCGCTCAGCTGCCGCTTCTGCGGCTACTGCCAGTGTGGCCAAGACGAACATCAAGTTTGGCACTGGCGCAGGGGGCAAGTTTGATCCATCGGCCTATCTGGCTTCCATGGGCTGGACTGGTGGAGGGTTGGGTAAGTCCGGTCAGGGTATCATCAATCCTATCGAGGTGAAGCTACGTCCAGAGAGGGCAGGAATCGCCTACGGCGGTCTCAAGGAAAAGACCAAGCAGGCCAAAGAAGAAGCGAGGAGGCGCGGTGAGCCCGTTTCGAGCGATGAAGAGGACCGCGTACGACGACGCAAGCAGGAACGGGAGAAGAAGCGGATAGCCAAAGCGAATGGTGGCGCCGCTGGAGACACATCGACAGCAGCAGCAGCCTGGACAAAGCGGGAGCGCAAACCACGTAGGCCTAAACTCGAGCACCGAACCTACGAAGAGATTTTGCAGGAGGTCGGCGGACTGCCGGCGACACACGCAACCGTTGGCAAGGTCTTCGATGCTACCAGCGGAGAAATGCGTGAGGTCTCTGACCTGGCTACTGCACTAGCGAGGCAGTCTGCGGGAGTACCAACAGCACAGACGACCCACCTTCCTGAACTTCAGCACAATCTCCGGCTGATCGTCGACGAGACCGCCCAGACGCTTACTGCGCTGGCCCGCGAAGGCGCACAGATCCAAGAGAAACGCAGATGGATGCAGCGCGAAGCTGACGAAGCCGCCCGTCGCCGAGCTATCGAGCTTGCAGATATCCAGCGCATACAAGCCGCCATAGCCGTTGCAAGGGAGCTCGAGGCGCTTTCTGCTCACCTCGTGGCTGAACACGATGCAGATGAGCAGAATGACCTTAATCTGCATGCACAGGCACTGGGCGCCTTCACGCAGCTTGTCACACGTATCGAGAAGGACTATGACCCAAAGGCGATTGAAGAGCTCGGGTTGGACGAGGCAGTCATAGGGGCGGTAGCACCATTGCTTCGGAGACTGTGGCAAGAGTGGCAGCCGCTGCAGGACCTGTCATTTACAGTGTCGCACATATCCGCCTGGCAGCTAGCACTTCAGAAACACGGACAAACACAGGCGAAGGCTGGCAACCATAACACCGGCACAGGCAGCGCTGACAAGGCACGATCTGAGATGACCGCCTACGAGACTCTGATGTGGACGCTGTGGATGCCACGGGTCCGAAGCGCTCTCAACAACGAGTGGAAGCCGCATCGGGCATCTGTTGCGGTCGAACTGCTGGAAGCTTGGTCTTCGGTACTGCCTCGATTCGTACGGGACAACGTGATCGAGCAGCTCGTCCTGCCCAAGCTTCGCACATGTGTAGCCGAGTGGGATCCCAAGTCCAGCAGGTGGGCTCTATCGCATGTCGTTTTCCCTTGGCTTCCACTATTGGGCTCAGACGGTAGCCTCGACGACGTTCTTCAAGAGGCTAAACGAAGGCTCAAATCCAGCCTCAAGACTGTGGATGTAGGAAGCCCTCCACCTGCCGATCTCACTCAGTGGAGGAGACTACTCACTGTCAATTCTGCTGCCGTCCGGTCTGCAACCCTGTCGACTCTCGGAAACCAGCAAGATGCGATGACGAATCTATTTGCTGCCTCTGGGGCACCCGACTCGTCGTCGTCATCGTCGGAACGCGAATGGGAGTCGATGCTTCTGGCGACTGTAGTACCCAGGATGGCATCGCATCTTCGATCAGAGCTGCGATCTCGAATCTCGTCTACGAGTGTAAATGACTTGTCAGATGCTTCGTCCTGGATTCCAACTCTGGAGGCGATGGCCCAATGGAAAAGCGTACTTCGTCGATCGACGGTCTCGCGTATCGTCGCAGTCGAGTTCTTCCCCATCTGGCTCGAGCGATTGCACAAGGAGCTGGATCAAGGACTCTCATTGAAGTCGACTGCAGCTGCAAAGATTGATTGGGACGTCATGGTCAAGGTCTACACAGCGACAAAGACCAGGTTCTCGACTCTCGGATTCGAAGGTAGAGCGATCGAGGCTGGATTCAAAGCTGCATTGGATCTGTTTAATGGTGCTTTGGACAGAGTCGACGGCACGGTGCAAGGGTCACTTCCGAGACCTCACTTTTCCGTCCCTTCTTCATCATCGTCGTCGTCGTCGTCGTCGTCGTCAGCCTCGAAAGCGCATGGCTCGGCTCGTTCTAGGCAGCCTGTAGGGGCAGAAACAGGGAGGGGGACTAGCAGTTCCAAAGCTGGTATTTCAGACGCAGCGACATCGTTCAGATCCATCCTGGAGGAAACACTAGGTCAACACGATGTCCTGCTTTACAAAACCACGTCGTTTGAAACTCTAGATGGTGGCAGAACCACACTCCCCCTCTACCGACTCTCAAAGAGCCACCAACAGGCGACTGAGTCGTCAAGCGGGGCGGGAACGGCGTCAGCATCAACATCAGCATCAGCATCGGCATCGGCAAAACCTAAATCTCTCCTCATTTACATCCATCATGACGTTGTCTTTCTCCGCTCCTACGATCCACTCGACCCCTCGACGTCGTCTTGGGAACCTACTTCCTTCAACGATCTGCTCAAGCTGCTTGCCTAGTTCGAGTCTATTGTACTCTAACTCTCTCAACCGGTTCTTAAGATGCTTGCTGGGGTGGCACTAGCTTCTGTAGTCGTTACATGTGTTCGGTGTGAACTGCAGCTCCTCCTCGTGTCTTATACCCAAATCCCATGCTCGCTTGTACACGAAGCACGAATACCGAACCACGCGATTCCAAAAGACATTCAAGAAGGCATAGAATTGAACAAGTACAGACCGGAGGGGACGGTTCCTGGTCAAAGAGAGCCCGTCTCGGGGGGACGTGGGGGATTATTGAAGCAACCCGAATAGACGGAATGAGAACAGAAGGATGACGGGAAGCCCTAAACCCCAAAGCCTTGAGATTACAAGCGTCGAACTAGCGAGAAAGGAGCGACGGTAGTGAGACAGGATAGTAGAAGAACAAGGAAATTGGAGAAAAAGGCTGGGGGGAGAAATCCAAGGATAACAAGAGACGCAGACAGAATGCCCAAGACGGATCAGTAGGAGGCAGGGTATGCGGGAGAATACAACGGGACAGAAGAGGAAGAAGAAGGGGTATTGCCGAATCTGACGCTGACGCTGAAAGCGAAGCTCGCAGTAGAAGAGGAAGAAAAGAAGAGGGAAGAAAAAAGAGGAAAGATGGGGGGGCCTGGGGGAGTTAAGCGATCTCGGTGAATCGGGATCGTTTTGGATCGTGAGGCTGGGCAGAGTTGGCGGATGAGCGGGGCGGGAGGTTGGCACCGGAGGTGGGGGGGTGGGGAGGGCCGGTGGATCGAGGTTCGTCCGGGGCGGAGCGTTTAGCCGCTCCGGTCTGGGTGCGTGTTTCGAGGCCCATTGAATGCGAGTGCGAGTGCGCGTGCGGGTGTGGGTGGGAACTCGGCTCTTTCCTACCATTGGCATTGGCATTGGCATTAGAGAGGCCTTCGCCCGGCTGGACGTTGAGCAGTCCGGGTGCAGGGTTAGCCAGGTGGCCTGTGGTGGGATCCGATACCGTGCCCGCAGCAATCAGGTTTTGCAGCATCGCCACGTACTCTTCGTCGCTAAAGCCCATGCCTGCCAGTGGGTTGAGCGTGCCGTCCGCATCGGCGCCAGTGGCATTCGACCCAAACGGTCCGCCAGCTAGACCCGACGGCGTCGAGCTGGAACTAGCACCACCACCACCACCACCACCGAGGTTTCCGCCAATCCCTCCAGCGCCCGACTGGGGCATGGGCGAGGCACCCTTCATCGTCATCTCAAGCGCCTGCTGGAGACTGCCCTCCGAAAACGAGCCGAGGCCACGCGACTTGGGGATCTGCTCCATCTTCTGCACCGTCTTGAGATGGATCAGGTGCTTTTCGAGCATATTGAGCAGGCCTTCTTTCGTAAAAGGCTTGGGCAAGATGTCGTTCATGCCCGAGCTCATATAGTTGATCAGCTCCGACGGACCCGAGTTGGACGTCATACTGATGATGGGCGTGCGCGGGTCAAACTGCCGAATCAACGAGGTGGCAGAGACACCGTCGAGGTTGGGCATCACAATGTCCATGAGCACGAGGTCGTACTTTTCGAGATTCATCTTGTTGACCGCCGACATTCCGTCGACCGCATAGTCGATCGAGCAGCCAAACACCTGCAAGAACTTGGACGAGAGTCGGCGACACACCTCGTCGTCGTCCACGAGCAGCACGCGTGGCGGTACAGCCCAGCCGGGAACCAGCGTCGAGCGACGAACTCGCAGATACCCCGCACCTGCTGCATCCGAGGGCGTCGAGCGATCGCCGCCGGCGCCAGTATCCTTCCCATCCTTGCCGCCATTGCCGCTGCGGGCGTTGGAGTCGGGAGGTGCCGGGGTCGAGTCTGTGGATCCATTGCGGGCGTCGAGCTTCGGCATGTTGCTCGGGAGCTGCTCGAGTGTGGGTACCTGAATTCCGTACTGGTTGGCAGAGCCGGGTGTCGATCGTTTGGCAAACACATCGCCTACGGCGTCCGCAAGACTGCTCTTGGTCGATGCCGATGCTTCGGCGCCGTTGTTGGCGAGGTAGTCCTCGGTGCCTTCGCGCGGCTGCAGTGTGCCGACGGTGAAGACGCGCAGACCTGCCTTTTCGAACGACGACAGGCTCGGATTGCGCACCGAACTGGCGGCCGCATGTATGAGCCTGTCGTTGCGGTTGTGAAGGTCGGCGTCGTCGCCCGTCGAATGGGGCGGGTGGAGGATCATGCCGGCGTTGTCGGTGCTGCCTTCGTTGGCGCCGTCGTTGCCGTGGCCCATGGGCGAGCTGACACTCTTGGGCGAGAGAGGTGCGTCGGACGACGGGGCCGACGTGCCCGATGCGAGGCGCGAGGTGGCGGTGGCGTCCGATGTAGCGTGAGATGAAGAGGCGCCCGTCGGACGCGGGCCAGCACGCGAGGCATTGGCGATACTGGCACGCCGCGCAATCTCGCTCATCTGGGTAAATGAGGCCTGTGCCACGTCCTCGTATGAGCCAATCAGCTTGGCAGCCTCATCTGGGGGCAGAAAGGGGCCGTCTTGCGCAAGTGCTTCAGTTGCCGAAGATGATGAAGCGGCGCCTCCAGGACCGCCAACAAGGCCGCCTGCACCACCTGCCACACCAGGACCGAGCAGCTGGCCTGTAACAGACGCCGAGGTGGATGCACCTGCCGGCCCTGCTTCGATGCGTCGGTCTTGCTCGAGGTTCATAAGGTACTGAATGAGGTTCTGCATGAGCTGGTCCTGCTGCACCATGTTGCGCTGGAACGTGAGCATCTCGCCAATGACGCCCTGATACTGCTTTGTCAGCCCGAGAATGTGATTCTGCATCTGGTCCTGCATGGCAGTGAGCGAGGCGACCTGTGCCTTTAGCTCCGAGTACGACTCGGCCGCCTTTTCGGCAGCCTCAGCCGAATGCGGCAGCGTGGGGCTGTCGTCACGGTCGCCCTCGAGTCCGCCACCCACGATACCAGCAACGCCACCCTTGCCGGTTGGCTTTTTCTTGGCGGGGATCTTGCGCCTAACGTTCTCAAGCAGGTCCTCGCGACCACGCTTGAAGGCAGGATGCTCAAACTCCCACACGTGCTCGCCAACGTTGCCAGAGCCGTCCTCGGGGTTCTTGACCTTGTGGAAGTCGTACTTGTTGAGCTGACGCACAAAGCTGGCAAAGTTCGAGTGGCGGAAGTTGCGAGGCAGTACGTGCTTGGTGAAGTCGTTCATGTCCTTGACAATGAAGCTCTCGCCCGAGGGCGACCAGGCCACGATACTGTCGTAGGCCTTGTCGTCAAGCATGCTGAAGAGCTTCTTGACAAAGTCGCTCGTGCCGCCCTTGTTGACGCCCTGAGCGGGCGCGCCGTCGTCGTCCTCATCACCGCCATCGTCAAGTTTGATTCCGCTTCCCGAGGGCCCAGCACCGACGCCTGTGGGTGGGAAGCCGTAGGAGCGTCCCGTGCCCGGACCGGCTCCATTCGGCGTGCGCGATGCACTGCGTGGTGCGGAAGCGAGCGACGAGGCAGGTCCAGGCATGTGAGCCGACTGCGGCTGGAGAACAGAGGGGAGCGGGCCCGTATTCCAGCCTCCACCCTGCGCATGTTGTTGCTGCGGCTGTTGCTGCTGTTGTTGCTGCTGCGCATATGGATGTTGGGAGTGCTGCTGCTGCTGTTGTGGTTGAGGAGGCTGCTGCTGTTGCGACATTGGCGGATACCCTCCGCCACCGCTGTTGCCGCCGCCGCCGCCGCTGCCAAAGTACTCATATTGGCCATGGGGACCACCACGGGGACCCGACAGAGGCGTGTGCTGGTCGGGTGGCCCATGCAGGTGCGGCGGATACGAGCCCTGTTGCGAGCCGTACGAGCCACCGCTGCCGCCAGACGAACGTTGGGGACCGCCAGTGCTGCCGTTCATCGGCGAGTTGGACTCGTAAGAGCCATAGGCTCCCGAGGAACGAGAAGACGGGCTAGGACCGCCAAAGTCAGGAGGACCCTGATTCTGCCATTGCGGGTGTGGCTGTCGGCCGACCGAGGGAGACAAGTGGCCCGAGGGCGAGTAACCGCCGTGGTGCTGGGGCGCAAAGGGACCACCCTGCTGTGATGGCTGCTGTGAGTTGTACGAATTCATGCCAGTGTTCATGTTGGGCTGGTGTCGATGGGAGTTGCTACCGGCTCCAGGATACTGACCCTGCTGGTCGTGCCAGCCAGAATGGTTGGACATTGCTGGTAACTTGGGCTGAATGATTGGTCCAATCCAGAGGAAAAGAGTGATGCTGCGGTGATATCAAAAGCGTCTCAGCGACGGACGGTTGAAATAGAGATGGACGTAGGCAGCAGGACCCGAAGCTGCGAGTTTCCAGAAAGCCGGACGTTTGAAACGGCACTGCGAATGCTATTGCATCAAGACCAACGCAACGTGGTGTGAAGACAGGGATGCCGGTGCAGATGAGTATCTCCGCGGACGTGTGCTGATCGACCGACAGTCAAGAGGATGCTGCCGAGACTTGCGCAAAAGCTTGTTCCTGGTGAGCCGTGTGATGGCGTTATGAAGAGAGAGAGGAGGGAGGAAGCGTCGCTTCGGCGTTGAGATAAAGAGCACGCTGTTCTTGCGCAAAGATGCGTGCTGCGTATATGCGCAGACGAGAATGCGATGCGGGCGAATCAGATCGCAAAGCCGAGCTGCCGAGCTGTCAGCCGCGGGAGACGGGCAACGGGAACGCTGCTTTCGAATGTCGTAATCGAACTGAGACTGTACGGATGCAGGGCGCCGGAGCTAGCTGATGCTGTATCCGTCAATGAGGAGCGGATCGCACCAATGGACCGGGGAATAGAGATAACCAAAGGTCGACCGAGCTGGACCGAGCATAAACTCGATGTAGCGTACCAACGACAATTAGGGTTTGTCGGCCTTGGACGGAAAAGCGGATGGACGACGTATGGTGATTGTCGATGCGCAATGATGCAAAAGAATTCGTATATGAAGTGTGCGGAGACGGGTGACGGAAGATGAACGACGTTTGTCGGGAAAAGGGATCTGCGTGGAGACGCTTGCGCAGACAAGTGGCGGAAATGAGGTCAAGGGGAAGGAGTGATCAGTTCCAAGCCACAGTTTCTTGGCGGCGCTGTCGAGCCGTCGAAGTGTGGTGATCACACGACAGGCGACCAGCTACAAGGAGTTTGGCAGAGAGGCTGCGGCTCGTGGGTGCAAGTATGCGTCGGTAATGTCGAAAAGCGCAGATTGCCGATAGAAAGAGGGTGGATTTAAGGTGCAGATTATGCAAGATGGAGTGTGGCGACGGTCCAGATCTCGATCAAACGGTGAAGCTGGAGGGGAGGATAAAGCGGAGCGATGCGGCTTGTGCGGTTCCGAGGACAGGGGCTGCTGTGTCGTGGGGTTTTCCGGAATGATACGTATCGTAGGGCAGGGCTGTAGAGGCCTGCTCCTGGAGTGTAAGTGTGTAGGAAAGGCTACAGGACGAGAGGTTGAGACGCAACAGAGATGGGCGTATGCGGTTGATGATGGTGAGCGAAGAGAAAGGAGATGGCGGGGCAGCGCGAACGGATGATGGCGACGACGGCGCGGAACAGTACCGTGCGAAGCTCACTTGCCGAATCCGCGCTCAGGGCAGAGACGCAGCGAGCAAAGGCGGAGCGGAGGACCGAAAAAAAAGGGCCTCACTTGTCTCTGATGGACCAAAGCAAGATGGATGGACAAGGTTCGTGGACCGACCCAAAGCAAGTTGACCAACGCATCAAGCGACACGCTACAAGACACTTTGACAGTACAGTATACTAGTACAGTAGTAGTATTAGCAGTAAGTTGTGCTGCAATACTACAGTACCTCTGCAGCAGTACCTCGGCCTCAACCAGGTACTATGCTGCAGTAGTTCCGCTGTATTACGGTGCCTGGCCGGAGCAGAGGGCGGCGGGAACTGCACGCGAAAAGCGCGGAAATTGAGGCCAACTGCAATAATAGAGTACTGTAGCGTAGAGTACACCAGCGGAGTAAGCAACAGGCACAGAGCCAAGCTTTGCGCCAGGCAAGGAAGGCAATGCAAAAAAAAAGAAAAAAGGCAGGCAAGAAGGCGGCGGCGCAGCAGAAAGGCAGTTGCGCAGTTGTGCAGTAGAATCTGTCAGACTTCTACTGTACAGTGCAGTGGCCTGTAAGCGCGTTCGCCTGGGCTACAATGACGAGCGCGGTTGGGCGTTGGCGCTTGGGCGGAAACATGGCGGGCAATGGGCAACACCACAGTACTGGGCGAGCAGGACACCACGAGAGAGAGAGAGAGAGAGAGAGAGAGAGAGAGAGGGAGAGCAAGAGCAAAATTCAAAATAGAAAAAGAAGAGGAAAAAAAAAAAGGTTCGGGCGGCGAAGCAGAGAAGGCGACGTCCTCACGGAACGGGGGGAGAAGGGGGGGGAGGGGAGGGGGTGCGAAATAGCTCGGAAGGACGGCACCGCGGAGCAAGCGACGGCGAGATAGAGTGGCAGAAGCACAGCGGAATTCTCTCCCGTGTTGGCAGGGGAGGCCAATTAACCAAACAGAACATCAACAAAGAAGGGGAAAAGCCGGGTTGCAACTTTGGCGCGAGTGGAGGAAGTGGAGAAAAAAATACAAATACAGCTAGTACTGTAGTAGTCTTAGCAGCAGTACTGTAGCAGTACGTATCAAGTAAGGGCTCCACTTTGCAAAAAGAAAGGGGGGGAGTGGAGCAGGAGCAGGAGCAGTACAAAGAAGGAATTTCAAAGTCGGGATGGACACCGCAACAGATCCAAGCTCAGCCCAGCAAGAGCAAGTGAAGGAGGAAGGGGGGGGGCAACTGGCGCCGAGCTGAGTATGCCAACGTTGCGAGACAGGTATTGTCAGCCATGCAGCCACAAGCAACTGCCACAAGCCAGCGCTCTGCCCGAGCAGGCGCCAGGTCATCGAGCTTGACTATGTAGTACCGTACTGTAAAGCTCTCTACAGCCTCGGGGTCCGGCTCGGATCCACCATCTGACAGCATACGGACCTGCTCTCCACTCTGCCTGCCTTTTTGTCTTCCTTTTTCCCTTTGCTGCTGCTTCTGCTACTCTGCTACTGTAGTGTTCAGAAAAAGACTACTGGTATCTGTTAAAAAAAGAAAGTGTACTCGGAACTGTAAGTCGCTTAGAAGCGAGGCAGACGATTATACTTTTTTTTTCTCGTCTATTTGGCGCAATAGTGCAGGAACGCGCTGGAGAGAGGGCCAAGAAATGAAAAAGCGCGCGAAAGAGAGAGAGAGAGAGAGAGAGAGAGAAAGGAAGAGAGCTCTAAAAAAAACAAAGGTTGACCGGTGATCTTGGCCCATAACGTCGCCCAGGAAATATGTTGCGGTGTATGCTCGGTACAGTAGCGGTGACGATCCGAAGTGAGTGGTGACCGCATTGTTGTGCCGCATGCACCTGCAGTACGAGCCGAAGAAACTGCTGCTTGTAGGGGCAAGGGAGATACAATAATTTTTTTTTTTTCATTTCGCTTTTGCTTTTGCTTTAGAAGACAAGGACACAGATGCGATCTAAGATACAGTACAGAGTCAGAGACACCGATGAGCACCGTGCGATAGTGTTGTAGACAAACAATGCAGATTACTGCAGCTGCAGCTGCAACCACGCGAGACACGACGGTCAAAGACTGACAAGCCAGGGATTCGTTGTATTTCATTGCCAAGCTACGGTGTGCGAGTTGGCCACCAGGGACAAAAGGGACAAAAAGGACAAAAAGGACAAAGGGGGGGAGGTGCGGAAAACTGTCTATCTATTTGCGCCGTACTGAATGTGCAGGAGAGGGAGGATAAGGACGTGCGACATGGGTGAGACGACAGGACGCCCAACGCGGTCAACCCATTATCCCGTCGGGAGGAGGAACGAGGGAGGAAAAGGTCAAAACCCGCGTGAACAAGACATCTGTACGTGTGTGTGTGTGTGTGTGTGTGTGTGTGTGTGTGTGAATCTTTCGATTTCGACGTTCACAATCCAAGGGAATCGGGAGCCACAGAGGCAGCAGAGGCGACGAGACTGTACAGTACTGTGCTTTGGGTCTCAGCCGTGTCAGAGGGCACTTGGCGCGACGGGGCTGCAGCGGGCTACGCCTGTCGAACAAGCCCAGCACCGCACTTAACAGTACAGTACTGTACAACACCGAGCCGAGCCGAGCTGAAAGCTGAGTGGACCAAACTTCCTCAGCTCAAGATCAAACATGCACACACAAAGATCCAATTTTCCCCAGCTCCCAAGAGAAGAACCGGGCTACAGTATTCTCAGCCAATTGTCACTGAAGTACAGTACAGCATTGTGAGAAGAAATACCTTTCTTTTCTCTTGTCTCCTACAGCCCCATAAAACATCACAAAAGTACAGCATCGAATGGGAAAGAATCACCTTTAATTTATCTCCAACTGTCGCAGCCAAATATCACGGAAGTGCATTACAATAATGCAAGAAGAAAAGCGACAGGACAAAGCCAAGAGACACAGAGAGGCAGAGAAAGAGCGGAGTTACGGCCTTCGCATGGCATCCCATCACATCGCAATATTGCAATGCAGCCATCTTCAAAAACCCTCCATCCATATTTTTTTACGTCTTCCTCACCTACCCACTGTACTAGTAGTAGTGTAGTGTAGTGTAGTGTAGTGAAGAGTCTGACGAAAAATCATCCCACTCTCCACTCTCCACTGTGCAACCACTGTACAATATGTCAGCAGCAGTAAAGTAAAGTAGTACAGTACGAACAACGGGCACACACGTACTCACATACCACTGTACTACTGTACTACTGTAGTACAGCGATCAAGTGTCACGATGAGGGTAAAAGTAATCACAAGTACAAGTACTGTACAAACTAGCTGTACCTGTAGCTGGAGCTGTAGCTGTAGCTGTAGCTGTAGCTGTAGCTATAGCTGTAGAAGTTGTCGTCTGGCTCTGGCTTTTTTTTTTCCTACTTGGCGTGCGTGCTACAGTACATGCTACAGTAACAAAATAGCTCGCGCTGCTACGATGTACAGTACAGCATCCTGGCCACTCCACTCCACTCCACTCCGGCCCGTATTCGGTCAGCGCCCATGCAACCAGACTGTGTAGCACTCCGGTGCCTCTTTCTACCTCTCAATCTCTATCTCTCAATCCTCGAATGCTAAACCGAATGGAAAAAGTCGCAACCAGCGCAGCCCGCCCACACTCTCGTGCGTTGGACACACACGCAAACTCTTTTCTTGCGGCGTAGTTGAAAATCCACAACAACAACAACAACAACAACAACAGCAGCAGAAGCAGAAGCAGAAAAAGTGTCAAACCTGCAGCAAACTCAATCGGGTACACGAGCAACGCACAGCCAAGTCTTGAGTCAACCCTACAGAAAACAAATAAGAAATGAGAGTAGGAACTTGAGGAAGAAAAAAGGAACAGAGACGTTGAATGAAGAGTGAAGAGTGAAGAGTGAAGAGTGAAAGCAAAGTCAAGAAAAAGCCGAGACAAACTCCAGCGGGGTGGCAGAGGGGGTTTGGCGAGAGGAATTGTAGCTCTGGCTAGAGTGACAATATGAAGGGTGGGCCGCGCTGAATCACCTGGCAGAAGAGGCACCGGCAGACAGACGAGCCTTTCGGATCTTTTGGATGCGCTGGCCGTAGCTAGGTCCTACCGCGGGTTGGTTGGTGCGGTTGGAGGATGGATTGGGATGGTCGCCCGAAGAGGAGGGCGCAGTTGGTGACGAGATGGGTGCAAAGATGTTGGCAAACGACGAGTCCGAGGTGCGGGGTCTGCGAGCGCTGTCGATGCTTTCGCGGTCGGCGACCGCAGCCGCACCCGTACCTGCAGCGGCACCAGATGGCAAAAGGGTCTGGGGAATACGGGGCGCAGGTTGCAATTCGCGCTCTTCAGCGGCACGCACGGCCGCATCCAGCTTGGACTTGAGCCCAATGGAAGAAAAGCGGGAGCCGCCACTCGACTGTCTGCGGTGGAGACGGGACGATTTGCGACTGCCCTTGTCGCTGCTGTAACCCGTGGCGTCGCGTCGGTGACTGCCAGCGTGATGGTGGCCGTGATGGTGATCGTGGGCCAGGCTGCCGACGTCGTGCTTGCCGTCGCAACAGGCCCGCACGTTGGTCAACCCATCCCAGCCCTCCGGTTCATCCTCCTCTAGCATCTGCTCCGCAGTCTTGAGGCGAGGATCATCCTCGGCCAGCGCGCGACGCAACGGAGACTGCGTCGCAGTCAGATCCAGCAGATCATAGCTCTCGTCGTCGCCACGGCTTCGCACGCTCTGCGGGTAGATTCCGCGGCGAATGCTGCTGCTCGGACTCATCGAGATCGACATCTCGCGGTCGTACTCGTGCTGCTGCAGGTACTGGTGAGCCGCCGTATCACGTCGCTTGCCCAGCGAGGGGTAGAGAACGCTGCCGGCTCCCGAGCTACCTTGTCGCTGGCGCGGCGTCGACGATTCAACGCGCATGGCGCTGCTGCCGCCGGCGTAGGCATCCGACGAGCGGTTCGAGAGGAAGCTGCGCTGAGGCGTCAGCAGGCGCGATGGCTTGCGACTCGAGACGGTGCCCGAGGTGCGCGATCGTCGGCGCTGACCCAGGCTGCGCGTCAGCGTCGCCGGATCGTTTTCCACGTCGCTCAGAAGGTCTGGCGCAGCGTTGCCAGCAATCACGGTCGCATCCTGGATGGTCGGGCGATGGACCAGGTACTCGAGGGCGGCCAGCCAGGCCTCGTGACGCTCGCGGCTCGGCGCGCTGATCTTGACCTCGCGCGAGGCCGTGGTGATGATGAGGCTCTCATGGTGCAGGCCGGGCGGGCTTGGATTGCTGTCCTCCACGACCCGGACCGCCTCGATCGAGGCGCTCTTGCTGGTGCCTTCCGACACCTTGGCTCCTCCAGGGTCCGAGATGGTCCAGTAGAGCGTCTTGGTGTACGGATGCAGCCAAAAGTAGCGCTTGTGCCGCTTGTCCGAGTGACCACCACGGCCCATCGACTTGCGCGTATACTTGAACATGTACTCGCCGATCATTGTCTGCGTAATAGCGTGGATGATGGCCGGGTCCGTCGACTCTGCGCCTCCAAACTCGGACAGACCGCGAACGCCACCCTTGGGCCCGCTGGCGCCGGGTCGCACCACAAACGTTTCGTCGCCCGCATCCGCGTCGCCGTCGGCATCCGAGGCGCGCGACGACATCATCGAGAGGCGACGGCTCACCTCCGAAGTCACGTCCGACACGAACGAGGCAGCCGACGACTGCCGCGGGCCGACAGGAGGTCTTCGCGCTGCCACTCCGGCCGACTTGCGCGAGCCAATGCTCTTGCGACCCCCCGAGGTGATCCCGTTGTAGATGCTGGCATCGAGTGCCGTCGCAGCCGAAGGCGAGGCCTCGCCCGAGTAGGTGCGCGAGCGGATGCTGCCGGTGGTGGTTCCCGCGCTCTGCTGGCGAACGCGCTGGCTGTTGGCCGGATACGAGCTCGGCGGCGGTCCGCTGCGGGTCGAGGCGCGCGAGACCGATCGCAGTGGCTCTCCACCGCTGCCGCCAGCAGGAATCTGGAGGTGACGCTGCTGTGCCCGGGTCAGCAGATCCGCGGGCGGCGGCGAAGTTGGTCGCGGGGGTGCTGCCGCGTTGCCGCCAAGAGACGTACGCTTGGCAGTCACACTTGGAGGCGGCGGCATCGTAGGAGGCGGTGGCATCGACATGACCGGTGGCTTGGTCTTGTCCGGTAGCGGAGGAACCGGCGGGATGGCCTCACCAGTGGTGCGATCGGTGAAGCGCGACCAGGTCGAGTCGGTCGACTTGCGCCTACCTCCCTGCTGGCCTGCATTGGCATTGTTAGTCGTGCCAACAAAGGCGTCAGCAGAGTACATGGCCGGAGCAGGCGATTCGGCCCGCAGTCCACCATCGCGAGCACCGCCAAAGGTGCTGACCGAGTCGCGCGGCCGGCTGGTGTCGGCACGCAGACCGCCGAGAATCATAACGCCGCCTGCACCCACCAGAGTGTCGCCCTGGGGGGCAGTGGTCGCAACCTCGGCAGGAGTAATCATGGCTCGCTGCTGCTGCTGGAAGCGGGTCCAGGCCTCGTCGTCAGTCTGACAGGCTGTATCCTTGTGCTCGACTGGAACTGCGGAAGCTGGCTTGGAGGCGATCTTTGCAGCGCGAGGCGAAGCAACGACCTCGACGGCGTCCTCGTACGCTTCAGTCTCGGTGTCGTAGGCCTGGTCATGGTCGTTGACCGCTTCGCTCTTGGCCTGCAGCTCGGCCTGTAGCTCCGTGACTTGCTGCTTGAGCTCGTCATGAGCCGTCTTGTCGGAAGCAGCACGGGTTGCTGCTGCCGTTGCAGCTGCGGCTGCGGCCGCCTCGGCCTTGGCAATGGCGGCCTCCTGCTCGCGAACGCGCTTCTGAGCAGTGTTGAGCGCCGACTGGATCGTCTGCAGCTCCTTGTCCGATGCCAGCCGGCTCTGTTCCGTGGAAGACTTTTCGGCGGCGATCGCAGACTCGAGGTAGCGGACCTTGGACTGCAGGGCCGCAACGGACGACTTGGCCTCGTCGTGAGACTTTTGCAGCTGAGCGTGAGCGGCACGGCTGTCACCGAGCTGCTTCTCGGCGTCACTGCGCGACTGTTGCTGCGCAGTGCCTTCCTGCTCGAGCTTGGCAAGCTGTACCTCGAGTGCAGACACCTTGTTACGCAGATTTTTAGCCTCGTCACGGTGTTCTTGGATCGTGGCGTTGAGCTGCTTCTCCGATGCTTCACGCGACTGCTGATGCTGCGAACCGTCCTGCTGCAGCTGCACCAGCTGGGCTTCCAGCGTCGCCACCTTCGTCTGGAGCTCTTTCGCCGTTTCGCTATGCTGCAAAACAGCTGCATTGAGCTGCTTCTCGGTCGTGTCGCGGGTTTGCTGTTGTGTCAAGCTCTGCTGCTTGAGCTGCTCCAGCTGAGATTCGAGGGTTTCCACCTTCTCACGCAGCTTGCCCGCCTCCTCGCGGTGTTCCTGCACCGAGGCATCGCGTGTCGCAAGAACCTGCTTGTGCTCGCCACGAAGCTGGCTGACGCTGGCAGTGTGCGAGTCCTCGAGCGCCTTGACTGCGTCGTGGTGCTGACGCTCCTTCTGCGCAAGAGCGAGGGCGTGGGCTGCAGACAGCTGCTCCTTCTCCGCCTCTGTGGCAGTCAGCGCCTCGGACCGGGCAGCTACGGCGGCGGCTGCAGCAGCAGCCTCGGCTTCTCGCTGGCGTGTTAGCTCCGAAGCTGCCTCCTCGTGGCGGCGCACCTTGTCCTGCACCATCGTGAGCTGCGAACGTGTCTCGTCGAGCTCAGTCTCGAGTGTCTTTTGTGCCTGCTCCTGCTCCAAGCCCTGCTTTCGAAGGCGTTCAAGCTCCTCTTTGAGGCTTGCGACTGTGTGCTGAAGGCGGTCAATCTCAGCACGGGCATTGTCGAGCTGCGCCTGCGAACGTGCCAGCTCCTCGGCATGGCTGTTGCGCAGCGTCTCGAATTCGGCAGCATGGCTCGCCTTTGCCCCACCGAGCTCAACCGCATGGCTCTCGCGCAGAGTTGCGAGCTCCGTTGCATGCTTCGACTGTGCTTCGCCAAGTTCCTCGGCATGGCTGCCACGCAGAGCTTCAAGATCAGCAGCGTGCTTCGACTGCGCGCCGGCGAGCTCGCCAGCATGGGATTCGCGGAGAGCAGCAAGCTCGGCAGCATGCTTCGTTTCAGTCTCGGTGAGTTCCCCAGCATGCTTCTCGCGCAGAGTGGCTAGCTCAGCATCGTGCTTGGATCGTGCTTCAGTAGCGGCGCTGGCTGCCGCCTCGGCTGCGGCCTGCGCTTCCTGCTTGTGACGAGCGAGCTCGGCATCAGCGTCCTCGAGCGCCTTTTCGCGGATAGCGAGGGTCTGAGCATGCTCAGTGCGCACGCCGTCGAGGAGGGCCACATGCGAGTCCTCGAGCGTTTTGACCGCCTCGGCGTGCTGTCTGTCTCGCTGACCGAGAGCAAAGTTGTGCGATGCCTCCTTGCGCTCTCGCTCCTCGCGATGCTTACGCTCCAGGTCCTCGCTGCTGGTCTTGTGCTGTGCGATGGCAGCAGCCAGAGCAGCGCTGGATGCGGCCACTTGCTCGGCAAGTGCATTCGAGTGACGCGATCGCGCCTCGGCAAGTGCGGCTTCGTGGATTTTGGTGCGCTCAGCCAACGAGGCAGCAAGGTTTTTGGCGTTCGACTGGTCTCGCTCGTCCAGTGCGCGAGCGTGCTCGGCGCGCAGGCTCTCGACCTCACCACTATGCGTCTGTCGGAGGGCATCCAGTGCCTGGTCGTGCTGTTGTGACAGCTCGGCCACCTTGGCGGCATGCGTCGCATGGACTACCTCGACGGCAGCGGCGTGTTGGGCATCGCGCTCGGCCAGAGCAGGACCTACGAGGTCCGGAAGATCATCAGTCTGTGCTGCACTGTCCTCCATCTCGCGCTCCGGAAGCTGGACGTCGTCGTACTCCTGCGCCTGCTGCTCGGCTTCAGCCAGCTCAGCAGCAAAGCCTCCGAGCTCGCTGCCGAGAGCACCGGGTCCATAGACAGACGAGCTGGCACGCACAGTAGCACCGCTGCGTCGGCCAGACTTGGGCAGTACGCGCTGGGCCGATGGGCTTTCTTCTTCCTCGTTTTCGCCCTCGGGCAGGAGAGTCTGACGGGCCAGCGGACTGCTGCCGATCGAGGGTCTCGAGCGGTGGCCACGGCCAGCAGCTCCAGCGGTGCGCGAACCCGCGCCGTTAGTGCTGCTGTCGACGCTCGCGTTGCCCGTCGTCTCGTTGCGGAACATGTCGACAAAGGCTGGATCCATGCCCTCGAGGCTTGCGCGCGAGGTCGAGGCGTCAGCAGGCGAAGACGGAGCCACGCTAGCATCGCGGCTAGCAGTGTTGTCATCCTCGTCGTCTTCGTACTCGCCGTACTCGACGATCGAGTCGGTCGAGCGGCTGGAGACCATGCCCATTCTGCGACCGAGGCGCGGCGGGCGAAGATGGCTGTTGTTGCCTCGTCCGGCCCGGATCTGCGAGAGGCGCTTGGCCGAAGGGCTGCTCGCGTTGGTGGCATTGATGTCGTCCATCCAGTGTAGCTCTTCGTCCTCGCTCGTCTCGGCATCGTCGTCGAGGCCCTGAGGTACCTTGACACCGGCCTGGACGAGCAGCTTCTTGAGCTCCGCGTTCTTCTCGCGCACGCGGCGCTTCTCCGCAGCATCCTTGCCGGCTTTGCGCTGCGCCATCGCAAGCTTGGCCCGCAAGTCTTGTGCCTCCTTGTCGCGTCCGAGTCGGTTGCCCAGGGGCGAAAGGGCTGCGCCATCGGCCGAGTAGAGCGACTCGCCGGGCGAGCGTGGGGTCTCGCCAGCGGCAGCACGGAGGCGCGCGGTGATGGCGTCGGCATCATCGCCGGCGGTCCCGTCGTCGTTGGTGACGTCGGACATGAAGCTGTTGGAGACGCTGCGAGAGACGCCACCCCTTTCCTGCAGCTGGGCTGCGCGGAACTTTTGTAATTCGCTCTGGAGGTCCGAGACGTCGCGCTGCATACCTGCCTTCTCACGGCGAGCCAGAGCAGTGTCGGTATCGCGCGCCTTGACGAGGCGCTCGATCTCGGCCACGTGGCCATCGATCTGGAGACGCTGTGAGTCGACCGTCTCCCGCGCCTTGCCGACTTCCTTGGTGAGGCGCAGGTTTTCGAGCTCGGCCTTCTTGAGTGTAGCATTGATCTCGCCTAGCTGCTCCTCGAGGTTCTGCTTGGCGACGTTGAGGTCCCAGTTCTCCTGCTTGAGGGCATCCTCAGCTTCGGTCATCTGGATCACGCGTGGCTTGTACTGGTCAAGCTGCTTCTCGAGCTCCGTGTGCGCGCGTTCGAGCGCGTTGCGCTGATCATCGCGCTCCTTGAGAAGACCTTGCAGGCGGCGCACCTCCTGTACCAGTCCAGCCTGGATCTCGTTGATTAGACCCGTATCGGCCTGGGTCTGGCGCGCTGCAGCGTTGCGGCTGCGACGGTCTCCGCCCTGGCGCGGCGTCGATCCGGTGCCACCAGCAGAAGCACCGTTGGAATGGGATGACGCGGGAGACTTGCCGGGGGTGGCAGTGAGGTTGCGGATGGCATTAGCGACGCGGGTTGCTTTGGACGGTGTTTCACCGAAGCTAAGAATTGAGACTTCTCCAACGTCGCCATTCGACATGTCGACGTTGTGAACCGTGATTTCAGAAAAGAGCTTGCGCTTCTGCTGTTCCAGCTCTTCGATCTCGGCCTCGATGCGCTCGCCGAGCACCCGAATCCGGGCACTGTTGCCCTGTGCGCCGGCGGATGAGTGGTCGGAAACGTCTTCGGCAGCGCTGAGCTCGTCGGCCATCTCGTCCATGAGTGACTCGATCTTGGTGCGCAATTCGAGCAGGCCCTGACCGAGCAGACCGGCCGAGTTGACCTGACTCTCGTTCTCCTGTCGCAGCACCTGGAGGCGCTCGCGAGCAAGACGTGCCATGTCGATGGCCTTGGTCGATGCCGAGGCGCTGATCTGCTCCGAGGGGTCACGGTGCATCGATGCTGATGACGAGGAACGCGGCGGCGCATCTGCAGACTTGGATGCGGTCAGATTGGTGGCATCGACAAGCGCGCGGTATTCGTTGTGGAGCGAGTGACTCGGCAGAGGTGGTGGAGCAGGTGTGTTGAAGTCGCTCTTGCGGCCCTTGCGAAGCGAGGAACCCGGCCGTGGTGGTGGACGGAAGACAAGATTTGAGGACATGTGAAGATCCTTGGGTGAGGTGGGATAAGGCTGACGCGGAGCAGGCGAGGGCGAAGGAGGGGCATTGCCCTCGAACAGGCCCTCGGCGCTGTTATCGGGACCCAAATGATCCATTGTATATATATGTTGCTCCCCGCCGGAGCAGTGCCGACCGCTTCAGGCTCAGATAGGCAGGAGTACCTGTCGGTGATACAGCAATCGCCTGCGGTGCTGTACAATGGAAATTGGCTCGAGAACGTTCAGATATATGTGTGTCTCTGTCGGTTCGAGCCGGAAGAGAGACAACTACGCGGTGAGAGAAAGGCCGAAACGAAGTGGACGAAAGGAGTGTGTGTGTGTGTTGGAGATGTTGGTTGAACAGGGAGCAAAGAAAGAGAGTGTCGTTTGGTAGGGTAAGATGATGAGGAAATGTCGAAAGGAGTGTGTGATGAGCCGCGTCGAGCAACGAGAGAGGGGTGGACCGCGGTAATATATAGCGAGGTATCAGGGTTGTCGTTGTAGTCGGTGTTGACGAGGGGTGGAAAATGAGTTCACCGAGCAGAAGAGGGCCGAGCGTACGTAGATAGGTTTGTGCCGAAACAATAGGTAGACAGGAGGTGACAATGTGGAAGAATGCAGAGTCAGCGATGGGTGTGCTTTGACCTCGTTTTGGGTTGAGACCGGACAGCCACGCAGATACGGAGCCCAACTACGATGTACGAATGCGGCAGAAGGGCCGTGTTCGGTCTCGGCCGCTATCTGACAGATGTGCCAAAGACCTGATCGTGATCAAGACCACAAACACGAGCAGCGAAGACAAACGTAGCCGGAGCACAACGGGGCAAGAGATGCTGATGGTGAAGGAGGATGGAGGATGGAAGATGGCGAGCGAGAACGAGAAGAGACCAACAGCAAGAGCAAGCGGCGAGAGCGAGACAAGCAACCGACCAAGCAAGACGAGACCAACTGCTGCAGAGCAACAGATGCGCACCTGTCTCTGGATGCGTGTGCGTGAGCAGTGCAGTTTTACACAGGAGCGATGCAGGAAATCCTGAAATGAACATATACACACTACTGTACTGTGCTGGGATGACCTCGAAAAGCAGAAGACCTGGCCGGTACAGGGTCTTGGTGCTGATAGCCCGAATCAGATTTTCAGTAGCTTGCAGAGCAAGTCGCAACGCACGCAACGCGCCCTGATTTTCCAGATGCAGGGAAAAAAGCCAAAAGGGTACAACACAGTGGTTCTGTGCTGTGCTTGGCTGTAGCACGAGCTTTTTGTCTTGACAAGCCACTGCCGCGTGCTGCTCTGCTGGTGCACGTTGGGTTCGGCTTCCAAGGCGCGTTAAGCCATAAATTGAAAAAGTAAGTTGCCCTACATTTGCAGGAGCTGACAGGCCACGACAAACAGAGTCGGCCAGCGAGACGGACCAACACACCAAATCGGCGGCCGTTCCCATCAGCACACGGCGTTGAGCAAGCCTCCCGCCTCGCCTCGCCTCGCCTCGCCTCTGCTGCTGAGCTCGATCACAGTACTGTACACCGATGCAACACCGCAACGGGTACGGCCGGCGGCGGGAAAGCGAAAGTGACCAAACAGGGACTATCACTACTGCAGTGCGGTTTTCTGGCGCAGTCATGCGAGGGCTATCACGGACAACCCGCCAACGACTAGTGATAGCGCAGCTCCAGCAGCAGAAGCAGCCGTAATCATCGGCTCTGAAACCGGCCTTCCCGTTGACGCAAGAAGACCAACATCAACAACGGCAGCAACGAGTGCAGAAGTAGGCACGCGCGCGTCCTGGGAAATTGTGACTCTGAAATCACACCAGCAGGCATGATCTGACACGCGTTGACAACAACGGGCGAAATAGGCCCAGGCAACACACACAGAGCTGGCTTGTTGGTTGGCTGCTGCGTGGACGCGTCGGCGCGTGACTGGCAAGTGTTGGTCTCTGCCTCGCTTGCTTTCCCTGCGTGGTGTGTGCCGTGTTCAGCGAGGCGGGACTGTGTCTTTTTGGCAAGCTGCGAAGAACTGATGCGCGCAGGCATGCCTGTGCGCAGCGCACCGGCTCCTCCGACAGGTCTTGTACCTGCACCTGCAACCAGCCGCAGTACAGAACAGAACACCTCGCCTCGCACCTTTTGACACAGCCTCTAGGCAGGATACACTAGCTGTTCTTTACCGGGTTCAGATCTGAACGAGCAGAGTCTTGGCGATATTTTCTTACTGGCTTCCTGCAACGCATTGCCTAGCCCAGCAGGCTGCCTTCAAAAGGCGTCTTCCACGTCGAAAAACGAAATACGAAGCACGAAGCTGATCCCGGCCAAAAGACGAACTCACACTGAAGTTGGGACTGGTCGACAGCACCGTTCCTAATCAGCTCGGACAGGGTGTCGGAAAAAAGGGAGAAGAAAAGATGTCGTGAAAGACCACGTGCTCGGCTCTCTGTTGGGTTGGACGTTGAGAGTCGAGAGCAAAAGCGCAGTCTGTCTGGGGTCGATTCGAATCGTAAAAAGTCGGGTCGTTGCAAAGTGTCGTCAATCTGGAGCGTGATGGTTCGTGAAACGTGTCGTTGTATCGGCGCGAAACAAGGGCGGGCGTTAGAGTAGGGTGAGAGATCAGGGCGAGGCTGCAGCGCACTACTGTACTGGTATCCTGCAGGAACTGTCCGAACTGATTGCCGATTGCCGATTGCTTGGGTAGGAAGCGAAAAGAGTCAAGAGGGCGCAAATACGGACGTGGGTGCAGTGCGGCGGTGACTCTCGGAAGCAGAAATGGCGAAAGAGAGAGAGGGAGGAAAAATGGTGGTATGGTGTGGTGGGGATGGGGATACAGTATCCGAGATGCGATGCGGCCTGCAAGGGGACGACCCTGACAATCTTGGTCACCACGAGCACAAGCACCAGCACCAGCACCAGCACCAGCACCAGCACCAGCACCAGCACCGGCGGCGGCGGAGGTATCAGCCTCGAGCCCTCTCTCCCAACTCACCGTACTCCAGCCAAATGACAAAGAACAAAACGGCAGAAAAAGCTTATCACGCCCACATGCTCAGCCTCTGCTCTGCTGTGCGTCCCACCAAAGAGAACCACGCTGTACTCTTACAGCACTGTAACAAGACGCAAGCAAATGCAAATGCAAGTCTGTCTCCGCACTGACACGCTCCAAGAGAGAGAGAGACACAGCTGTGTGTTCGAGTATTGATACATGAGCCCACGCGCCCGCGACTCCGACTCTGGCGGCCGAAGCATCACGTGACCCCCTCATCCTCCATATCACAACACACACAGCCGAATCTGGTCCCGAAACAGTGTCGCAGCCGCGCAGCACCACCAGAACAGCAGCCTGCATCGATAGGCAAAGCACATGAATTCAGAGTAACAAGGAACCACACGACATGGATCGCCAAGGGAATATATACATGGATCGAAACGAAGGCCGAAAAGAAAACTCAGAGATAGAAGTGAAAAGTGCGGGGACGACAGACTAGGCGTCTGCGCCGCCAAGCTCACGATCGACCTGCTGTGCGTCCTTTTCAGCGGCAGCAGAGTCGGCAGTGTGGGCGGCGTCCTTATCGTTCCCCGACTCCGCGGCGTCGGTGGATCCAGGGACGCCCGAGCCCGGTTCGTCCTCGCCGTCCATCTTGATGCCGTACTTCTTGCGGACGGCCTCGAACGTCTTGAGCATCTTGCGACGCGCGCCGAGCGCAGCTACGCCTTTGTCTTCGAGTGCCTTGTCGTCCATGACGACCATCTCCTTCCAGGAGCTGTGCTCAAAGTTGGGGGTATACTTGTGCAGACGTAGCTGTCTCAGCCAGGCTGCTACGTCGTTGAGCACGCTCAGATCGGCGACTTCTTCTTCGCCGCCTGCAGCCGCACCGGCACCGGCTCCGGCTCCAGTAGCTCCGCCTGCACCTCCACTTCCTGCGTTGCCAGCGCCAGGCAGCGTCGTCGATCGTCCCGCCGGCGATGTGCCGCTTCGTGGGCTCTTGCGACCTGTCTGAACACCAAGGCCGGGCGACAGTGCGCCTCCACCGCCGAACGAAGCACGTAGGTTGCGGCCGTACTGCTGCTGCTGCTGCTGTTGCTGCTGCTGAGCAGCTAGTGCAGCAAGGTTCTGCTGGTTCTGCAGGATCTGCTGCTGCATGGCAAGGAACTGTGCAGCATTCATATTGTTGAGATCCAGTCCGCTCATCACCGCCATGGCATTCATCATCTGCAGGTTGAGCGGGTTGGCAAGTCCGCCCGAGGGGCTCTGCAAGCCGGCGAGCGCGTTGGGGCTCATGGGCGGGATGTTGAAGCTGTTATTGCCAAACGCAGACGAGGGCGCATTGAGGCCGCCACGGCCAAAGTTGTCGCTCTGGCCCCAGCCGGACTGGGCAGCCATGTTAGGCGAGACGCCAGGACTGCTCTGGTCAAACATCATTTGGGAGCCGGCTGCACCAAAGCCACCGGGACCGGGACCGGGACCGCCGTTCTGGTTGCTCTTGCGTCGGTAGCGCGGCACGTCTGGATCGACGAGGTTGCGTCCGTTGCCCATGTTGTGGGCATGACCGCCGTGCTGGGACAGATTGGCGAGCTGGGCAGCGGCGCTGTCGAGGTTGACGTTGGCTTCACCGGTGCCGGCCTTGTCATTGTCGGTGAACATGGGCACTAGAGGAGTGTTGACCATGCTCGACCAGTTGCCCGACGCAGTGATGGGTGAAAGCTGGTCGTCGAGCGGTCCACTGGCGCGTGGAGAGCGGCCGGCGGTGTTGCTCAGGTCGGTTGACTTGGGTCGCGATGCCGAGTCGCCCGAAAAGGATCGCTGCGGGCCGCCCTGCGGCTGCTGCGGGTTGGGCGAGCCGCCGCGCTGCTCCTGGACCTGGTCCAGCTGTCCGCCCGAATAGTTGCTGCTGCGGCCCTCGCCAAGCAGCGTACCGGGCGCCGAAGTGCGATTGGCCTTGAGCTTGGCGCGCTGGGCTGCGAGCGTGGATGCTGCGTCGCTGTTGCCACCGGGGCTGTTGCTGCTGTTGTACATGGCAGCGACGTTGGGCGAGAGGTAGCCCGCAGCGTCAGACGACTGACGGTAGCCGCGGTTGCCCGGCGAGGCGGGGGCCTTGATGCCGCCGCCAGCAGCGCTGGGCGACTTGAGACCGAGGCTGGCCAGCTTGGCCTCCATCTGATCGGCCATGGAGCTGTTGGGGTGGCCAGGCGACAGGAGCGCCGACACGGGGTCGCTGCGGGCCATCTGCTGGAGCACGGTGATAAAGAAGCGAATCTGCACCTGAGTCGACTCCTGGAGCAGGCTGTATAGGGCAGCGGTGCGCTCGGCCTCGGACAGAACGCGGAACCACTGCTCGATGGCGCTGAGCTCCTCCTTGAAGTTCTGGTCGAGAGAGGCGGCGGCCATCTCTTCGAGAGTAGCCTCGTAGTGCTGCAGGTCCTCGAACCATCGGTCGATAGCCTCGGTTTCGGGCGTGCCGTGGTGGGCGGCCATGCTGGGCAGCATCTCGGAGCTGGGACGCAGGTTGCTGCGCGAAGTTGGCGTGCCGGGCATCGCTGCGGTGCCGCCCATCGAGGGGCTTCGAATGCCGCCATCGAGACCGGCGGCGGCAGCATTGCCCTGCTGGGCGAGACGCATCATGTGCTCCGTCGAGGCACCCTTGCCGAGCGAGTAGCGGCTGTGCGGGTTCATGCTGGCGGTAGCGGTGAGGGACTGGTGGTTCGAGTGCGGGGAAGAGTTAGCAGCGCTGTTGTTGCTGCTGCTGAACGGGTTGTGGCCGTACTGAAGGCTGTGATGAGCGGGCCGAGTTCCGATGGGAGAGGTGGTACGATTGATGGGCGATAGTGGGGCTCGGAGCGAACCAAAATCAGACATGTCTGTCGACCAGCAAGCAGCGTGTATCTGGACGTGCCGAGAAGATTGGACAGAGAGAGGGGTTGAAGCCGCTGGAACACTTACTGGAAGCCAAAGCTCTTGGCTGAACCGTTGAATGATCTGCGTCACGGAATCGGTGGGTGGCGCTTGTGCCTGCTAGAGTGTCTTTCAAAGACACAACAAGATTGGCAGAGGAAGCGCTCTAAAAACACGAGGTTCAGAGGCAAGGAGGAGTTGAGATGGTGCGCTGTCTCGTAAACAGAGTCACAGAGGCAATGCAGGAGAGACGACCGAGGCGAGAGTAGAGCCGATCACTTCCGATATGAAGACAAGGCGCAGTGATGAAGAGTGCACGGATGTGGCGGTCTGCACACAGAGGGACAGCAGCAGAGAAAGGCAGCTGAGTATGGGCACGAGCTCAGTATGCGAGCCTGGTGGGCCGTGAAAGGAACCTGTCCGGATTGCAAGGGTGGGGGAAAGACGCCAGCGTGCGTATGTTGCTTGAGTGCTGCTGCGAACGTTTTCTGTGCGCTTGCGCCTGCAGTCTCAGTGGCAAAGTGTGTGAGGCCCTGAAAGATGGAAGGGCTTTGTTTTGAGGTGGTACGGTACGCTACGGTACGAAGACGAGGACCAGCCCGAGAGGTTGGGGGGGAGAGAAATCGACTTGCCAGAAGAGGGAAAGTGAGGGAAAGAGACCCAGAAGAATCAGAAAGGCGTCGGTCGAAAGCGACGAACTGAAACGTCGCGAGTCGACACACAGGATAAGGGTGAAGGGGGAAGAAACAAAAGAAGGGAAGATGGTGGTGAAGTGGTACAATGCAGCTGGTACGTAGTGCGAAGGTGATCACAAAGCCAATGCGAAGGCAAAGTCGCAAGGGACGGCCGCCGACGACTGCAAGACGACGACCAAGAGCAGCGCGCTCCAACAGAGCTGCGGAACTACAGAACGGATTGCTGCTGCAGTTCACTGTGCTGGTGTGTAGAGAGGTGTACACGGCGCTCGAGGCCAGGCAGAGGTGTGGTTGCGTGCGTGCTGCGTGTCTTGCGGAGTAAAAAGAGGGAGCAGGCAATTACTGTACTGTACAGAACTGTGCCGTACGGAGACACGGCCAGCGCAAAGAGGAGCAATGGCGAAGACAGCGGGCGTGCGAGCGCGCAGCGCTGCGATGCGATGTGATGCGAGAGCAGTGTACAGTACAGTACCGTATACGCCTGGTGCGGGAATGCGAGGCCCGTACCTGGCATGGAGAAAGGGCAAGCGAACGGGCACTCGAAGCTCTCTTTTTCCTACTTTTCCCATTTCTTTGTTTCCGTGTTTCTCTGCGTCGACTGTAGAGAAGCGTATTTTGGCTGGCTGGCTGGCTGGCGTTGAAGGCGCGCCCAACCCCTTTGACCCTTCTCTAGCCGAGCTATGGACACTACAGAGTACTGCTGCAGCACAGTACAGTACTTGGAGGGGGGCTGTATTGACGTGACCGGCTGGCGGTATGCGTGGGTGTGGGCGTGGCTTGGCTTTGCTTTGCTTTGCTGGGCTTTGATCTCAGCACCGGTAAATTCAATTGGGCGTGTGAACATACACGCCAACCGACACAAACACACAGGGAAATAAGACCTACCAACGCAGGCGGGCGGGCCGATCCATGCAGCCGCCCTCTTCCCCCCCCCCCCAGTCACTGCATTGTACTGTACACTACAGTAGTACAGGAGTAGTCGGATTCAAGCTATGATAATGGTCTAACATCACAACTCGCCGAGATCCATGTCGATGTCGGAAAGGCATCCATCTCGTCCAACTTCACACAGTCACTTTCATGGCACGTACAGCTCTCACACACTTGACCTGCGCCGCTGAGTGCTGGTCCTAGTGTCACACTAGCTAGTACTAGATCCAGCTTCGTTGCAGTACCGTCGCAGTCGCAGTTGCAATCGTAGTTGCATTCAGAGAGGGAAAGGCCGAGCAGCTGCGGTGGTAAACATACATGGCCGTTGGCGTACGGTCCGACTACATAAAAGAACGTATCGACATTCCTGTATCGTAATGGTCTGCCTCGAAAAAAGACTCGCAAAATGACTTCGAGAAGCAGGGGTGGTGACCGACACCCTACGTGGTGTGGGCATTCTTAGACCTCGCAGTATAGCTGACGCCAGACTCTTTGGGGCTCCGATTGCCTCATGTTCACGGAGGGGGGACCGAGAGGGAAGCAGCCAGAAGTCGAGCAGCGAGGGCCCAAGCTCGGTAAGATGGGGCCCAGACAGCAGAGTGCTTAGCAAGACCCAGGAACCAGCCTAATAAGAAGACGGACGAGACACAATGCCTGCAAATATGTCAATTGACGATTGATTTCAAAAGACACTGTACAAAAAGCAGCTAAGAAACCCGTCATGGTCATGGTGAGCGGCATCTACCAAGTGCGGGCGTTTCAAGCCTTGTTGACGGCAAGACGACGAGCAAACTCAATAAGAGCGCGAACAGGGCGACCAGTCAGTCCTTTAGGCTGGTACTCGTTGGCAGTGGTACCCGTTGCTTCCATCGAGCCGGCGATGTCGAGGTGAGAGTATCTGACGGTGGGGGCAGCAGAGCCACGGGATTCCAGACCGACAACGAACTGTTTGAGGAAGATGGCGGCGGTAGCTGAGCCGGCGGGACGACCGCCGGTGTTGACGAGGTCTGAGTTGGAAGTCTGGATTTGCTTGAGGAAGACGTCGGCGAGGGGCATTCGCCAGAAGGGGTCGGATTCGGCCTCGCCCGCGGTCCGGAGCTCGTTCCACAGACTGTCGTCTTCGGTAAACGCGGCCGAGTAGACGTCGCCAAGTGCGATGACACACGCGCCCGTCAACGTCGCAACGTCGATGAGCGTGTGGGGCTTGTAAACCTCCGACACATAGGTCAGGGCGTCTGCCAGCACGAGTCTACCCTCTGCGTCCGTGTTGTCGACTTCGATCGTAAGACCGTTTCTGGCAACGACAATGTCGCCTGGCTTGGTCGCCTTGCCCGAAGGCATGTTTTCCGTCAACGGGGTCACCGTAACCACATTGATAGGGATGCCGAGCTGCGCAATAGCAAGGGTGGAGGCAACGACCGCAGCAGCACCACCCATATCAGCACGCATGAGCTTCATGCCCGCTCCAGGCTTGAGCGAGATTCCACCAGTGTCAAACGTGATACCCTTACCAACAAAGGAGAGGGGAGCAGCGTCGTTGTCGGGAGAACCCATGTACTTGATCTCGAGGAACTTGGCAGGCTCATCCGTGCCGGCAGCCACACTGAGGAAGGAACCCATTCTCTGCTCGCGTGCCCAGTCCTCGTCGTGAACAATCACCGACGTGTTGGGCACGTTCTTGAATGCGGCCGTCACACGCTGGCAAAAGATGGTGGGGGTCATGAGGTTGGCGGGAGTCTCCTTGAGCTCACGGGCCCAGTTCTGGGCGTGGGCATAGACCTCACCCGTGTACCAGGAGAGGGCGGGGACGGCGCCCTGAACCTCGTCGCCCGAGTCCTTGAGGGCCTTTTTGGCAGACTCGTCGGCAGCGCCCTGGGCAGGAACGACAGTGATCTCCTTTCCGCCCTGGACGTTGGCGGGCTTGTTGAAAGCGGGGGTCTTCCCACGAGTCTTGAAGTGGTTGCAGTTCCACAGCGCGAGGTTTGCACCGGTAGCGGCGGCGTGGGGGCTGTTCATGGCGTCGAGGGCAATGGTGCGCTCGACGGGGGCGTCGCCCTTGTCGTCAGGACCGGCACCGAGGTCGCGGATAGCCTTGACACCCTTGGCTGCAGCGAGACGAACGCGCTCGAGCTGCTCATTGCGCAGGAATGCCTCCTCCGAGGGAAGCGTATCGGGAGCGGTGGTGGGAGCCGCCTTTTGCTCGCCGAGCGACAGCGCAGCAACAGGTACACCGGTTTCGGGGTAGAACACGCGAAGATCGTTGAATCGCGAGCTCGAGGCACGGGAGGCCTTCCACTGCGCCGACACATCGACGTTCTTGGCGGTCGATACGCCGCTGGTGTCGACACCAACGACGACACCCGCCACGTTGGACGACGACGAGGAGGAGGAGGAGGAGGAAGACATGGTTCGCAACGAGTTCAACGGGAGAGTGCTTCGACTGGAGATGGTGGTGGAACGGCAAGAATAGGATCGCAACGGCAGCGCAAGTCGTGCAGCTACGGTTCGCATTGCCACTTGCACAGCGGGAAAACAAGCCACAGAAGAATAGCTAGTGACAACAACAATGTAAGGACAGAAGGGACAAAGCGATGGGAGTGAGGGAAGGGGCGTGAGGTGTGCACTGTGACAGAAAGAGAGGGTCAGTGCGAGCCAACCGAGTCGAGAAGTGTTCAGCAGTGTTCAGCAGTGTACTGTGGTTGAATACTGTAAATAACCGGACGTTGCTGTGCCGCGAGAATTAACCTTTTTCCTCTTTTATTATTTTACTTCTTGGCTTTTCGCTTTCTTGGTTGACTGGTGAGGTACCTATTTTTCATAGTGTGGTGCGTAGTGGTTGAGCTGCTGCGGACGACAAGGTTCCGACAATACAGTCCAATACTCCTGCTGCAGCATACAGAGTACTGTACTCGTACTGGTGTGTGCAGTGTGGTATGTACGGACGCGCGTCTTGCCGGCGGGAGACAATGATCCGAAGCATCTCCCGACGCATGTACATTACTAGCAAGCTGTGTTTGCTCTCGTTGGCCATGCGCCTATTGTAGTACTGTGTCGCACACATTTTGCAAGACACTTTTTTTTTTCCCTCGTTGCTGTACTGTAGTTGCCATCTGGACATTACACAGCTGGTACTAATGGGGGAAAAATGGATCTGATTGGCTGGTCTACTCGAATTATACAGGAGGTACAGTACACGGCCGAGGCGTGCCAGAGAAAAGCAAGCTAGTCAGCAGTGATCATCCACTAGTGCAGCCAAAACAGAGAAAGAGGTGTACGTAACGGCGAGCAAACCGGACACTGCAAAGACGTCTCTAGCTGTGCCTGTCCGGTTTGAGAGCAAAACCAAAAGGAGCGACTCCCCAACTGTAGATGCCTTGGTGGTTGTCGTTGATATCGGGCCATTAAACCCGAACTCTCATGGCTGTGTGCTGACTCTAACACTCTCCCATACGCACAGAGACACAGATACACAGACACGCCAGCCACAATCTCCCAACATGGACAATGTCAGGTAGATGAGTAGCAGTGCCGACCGGCGCACGCATGTCGAAGTGTCGAGCCGGTCAACTCGACGTCCAGGCTACAGCACTTGTGGCGTGACTCAGCATTTCGTCGTGTCGTCACATCATCACAGCAGATATCACAGACCAAAAAGGACCGAGAAGGAACGATCGAAAACCAGTGTGATTGCGTATCAAAACAACGTGCTACGTGTGAAGACGAAAGGGTTGAAGGTACAACCGTCCGATTGGCAGAGACTCTGACTCTGACTCTGAAGCTGCGTGCCTGCGTGCCTGCGTGCGTATGAGAGAGTGTGTGACGCTCTAAAGCAAGCCCAGAACCTCGGCGCAGATCTGAGCGATTCTCTGTTCGCTCGTTCCGAAGGCGCTAGCAGCCTGCTGAACCAACGATCTTGTCGAGTCCGTCAGAGGGGTCGGCAGACCCGACGCAGTCGCAATGACGAGGTTTCCCAGCGCCACCAGGACACGGTAGACCGCCTCTTGGTTCGCACTTCCTCCTCTCATGGTCTGGAGTTCATGGTCCAGAAGCTCGTTGATCAAGCCGAGTAAAATCCTGGCGAGGTTCGAATCGCGAGTTCCGCCAAGGCTGGCCATCGCAGCAGTAGCATTGTAGACGAGGGTGGCGAGGGCGGTTGTTGCATTCTTCCCGAGGTTTTTGACATGCGTGTCTGGTAAGGAGCCAAGGATGCTAAGCGCGTTTGCCTGTAGCTCTGCCAGCCGCGAAGGGACACTGTACAGGTTCGCGAGGAGTCGAAGAGCCAGCATTGAATTCGTGTCTCTTTGCTTTGCCTCCGCAGTGCCCACAGCAGGCCAGATCGGGTCGGCCCACGCACAAGCGCCGAACGCCAGCGTCGCCAGCTCCACGCCCGAGACGTTCGTCGGAAGCACCGCTGCACACCGCAACAGATCCAGCGCAGGAAGTCGCTCCGCCGCACTCCACAGCGAAACCGCCTTGATCAGTCCCCCTACTTCCAGCTGCTGCTGCTGCTGCGACTCCGACCCGCGACCACCAGTCCCCCCAGCATTGTTTTGCAGCTCTTCAAGCCGATCAACGAGCCCAAGCACACCCTGCAGCTCTGCGTCGCTGAGCTTGTGCGCCGCCTCATGTTGCGCGTTGGTCTGTACGAGCTTTTGTCTAATCGCGCCAAAGTTGGCGGTTTTGAACGCGAGGAATTGCGTCTGCGGCAGGATCCTCGGGCTTGACGAAGATGCTGCAGTCGTCGTTGAAGACGTCGAACTGGTGTATGGATCGACGTTTCGAGATCCGGTGTATCGATCAGCCGCACCAGCCGTATTTGAAGTCTGGGGGGCCGCAGCGGCAGCGGCAGCTGCAGCGGGAGCGGGAGCTCGACTCCCCGTGTTTCCACCCGCAGGCTGGTACCGACTCCCGCCGGTGTACGGATCCACATACTGCTCCCCGCCCAGACTAACACCCTGCGTATTCTGCTCGATGAACTTGACGACCTGGTCGATGTACTCCTGACTCAGGTCGTTTTTCTCCAAAAAGCGCTGAGCAGCCGCGTACGGATTCTCCGAGCAATTAAAGGGGAGTTTGAGCGGTGGTACGCCGTCCGCAATATCGACGTCAAAGACGTAGTCGTACTCCTTGCCTTCGAACAGCTTCTTGCTTCCGGACCCGACGCCGCCAACGACCTCCCCGATCTTGTCCCAACGACCGGCACCGCTGTTCCACGAATGCGCCTCGACGACATCGCCGACCTTGACCATCTTGGTCTGGCCGTCCTTGGTCCCGGCGGTGGCCAGGGCCTCCGGACCGGGCAGCGAGTCTTTGTTCACGTCTCCCAGCTGGGATTCGTTGAGGGTCTGGGAGGAGAGGAGGTGGTCGTATGCCGCGAGGGTGGGTTGGTCAGCTGTGCGGGAGGGATCCCGGGAGAATACGCGGGCGATGTGGTCCGAGGTGCCTGCGACAATGTCGGAGTTGGGCAGTGCGGTGACGGACCAGACCGAGATAGCGGGCAGCATGATGGTCTGGACGAGCGAGCCGTCTCTCCAGACGCGGACGCTGCGGTCTTCTCCGGCGCTGACCAGTTCTCCGTTGCCGCCCGGAAGCGTCGCGAGGCTGTACACAAAGCTAGTGTGACCCGAGAGCGTCTTTGTCGGCTGGATGGGCTTGGATGCCGAAGACGACGGCCCGGTGGCGGCAACATCCACAAGCGAGTACAGGTTGATATTACCATCGTTGCTACAGCTCGCAAACGACTGGCCACCTTCGAGCAGCGTGAGGCCACGCACCGCATCCGCATGCCCGCCAAACACGGCAAGCGGCTGACTCGGCCTAGAAATCGACCAGAGCCGAATAGTGCGGTCTGCCGACGCGGTGAGGACACGGTCGTGATCGAGACCCAGCACGGCCCATACCGACTGCTGATGGCCTTTGAGCGTGGCGATGCACTCCCAGCCTTTCCACACTTTGGCTGTGCTGTCCCAGCTTCCACTGAGCAGATAGCTGCCGTCGGGATGCGAGTCGAGAGCGCACACGTTGTCTTCGTGGCCCACCAACACCCTTGTACCCTTGGTATCGACCTCGATGGCGCCATTGTGCTCCGAGATCCAATGCGCATAGATCGTCTTGTCCTGCCCCGCTGTCACCGCATACACATCCCCGCCAATCGTGGTAAATGTACACGCGTTGACAAAGCCGGTGTGGGCATCAATGGCCGCAGCGGGTTGGAAAGAGGTGGGACTTGCCCGAGACCAGACGATCGCCTTTTGGTCTCGAGACGCGGTGAGAATGAGGTCGGTCTTGATGGAGGCTTGTACGTCTACGGTGCTTGCGGCCACGCAGCGGACATCCCCTTCATGCCCCTCGAGCGTCGCCGAGAGCTTGTAGGATGACGAAGATGCAGCCGCCATCGTGTCCAGGATGTAGCTAGGCTCGCTTTAAAGAAGTCGGGAAAAAAAGGATGTGGGTGATTTCTACCAAGTCGAGCCAAGGACAAGGAAGTTTCCAGGCTTGAGTGAATGGTGGTTGTGGTGCAGCAACTTGGAGAAGAAGGGTCCACGCAATCCATGTCGATCACGACGCACGACGCTCTCGAGTTGGGAAGCGCAATCCTCCACCTCTCTGAATAAGTTAATATGTAATAACGGCGCAGATCCGCTCTGAGTGCACCGTGCGCGTGCCACTCACACCATCCCTGAAAACAGTGTCAATATTCATTATTCTAATGTTTGATTTTCCAACTCCATCCGACAGCCGTTTCAGCGTACAGCTTACAGCTTACAAGGACGCCTGCTTTTCTTCTTCGTTTTCATAATGACTCACAGACAGTCACATACAGTGCAGAGAAGAAGGGTACAAAACTTTTATCAAGACAAATGTGGTGAAAACAAGACAGTAATACAGGTGAATGCAATGAGCGTGAGACGAGCGAGCCGGACCAGACACGACAGAGAGAAAGAGAGAGAGGTAGAGAGCAAGAGAGCAAGAAGGGAGCTGTTGAGAGCTTTCAAGTGAGGGTGATAGGGTTTGAGGGGAGAAAGCAGGAGGGGGGGGGGGAGGACGATACAAAATAGATGCGTGAACCGTGAGTGGGCTACGAAAGACCGACGATGTTGCCATCTGCATCGATATCCATGTCAAAGAAGCCGGGTCTGGTGGAGAGACCGGGCATCTTGGTCATCGTACCGCACAGCGCAACAATAAGGCCTGCGCCGTTGGAGACATACACCTCGCGGATGGGGAGGGTGAAGCCGGTAGGGGCGCCTTTGCGACTCGGCTGGTCGGTGAAGCTGAGGTGGGTTTTGGCCATGCAGACCGAGTTGGCGCCCATTCCGTTGCGTTCGATTGTGGCGATCTGCTGTTTCGCGAGGTCGGAGAGCTCGATGCCTGCAGCGCCGTACATTTCCTTTGCGATGGTTTCGATTTTGTCCGCGACGGGCAGGTCGGCGGGGTAGAGCAGCTTAAAGTCGGGGGAGGAGCCTTCGAGCTGCTCAATGACCGCCTTGGCAAGGTCAACGGCGCCAGCACCGCCATGAGCCCAGTGGTTGGCAGGCACCGCGGCATCCGCACCCGCCTCGAGCGCCTTGCGAGCCACCAGCTCCAGCTCGGCCTGGGTATCGGTGGTGAACTGGTTCACCGCCACAATCACCTTGAGGCCGAACTTTTTCGCATTCGAGATGTGTTTGGCGAGGTTGACGCAGCCCTTTTCGAGGATCTCGAGGTTTTCCTCGAGATACACCTCGCTGAGGGGTTTGCCGGGGGTGACGTCCGGTCCACCGCCGTGGGTCTTGAGCGCACGAACGGTAGCGACGATAACCGCCGCGTCCGGGACCAGGCCAGACTCGCGGCACTTGATGTTGCAGAACTTCTCCATGCCGATATCAGCGCCGAATCCGGCCTCTGTGATGACATAGCCGGTGCGTTCGACCGGCTCGCCCTCCTCGGTGCCTGCAAGTTTGAGCGCGATGGCGTCGGCAAGGATGGACGAGTTGCCGTGCGCGATGTTGGCAAAGGGACCGGCATGCACAAAGACGGGAGTGCCCTCGAGCGTCTGCATGAGGTTGGGCTTGATGGCGTCCTTCATGAGGATGGTGAGGGCACCACCGACGCCGATGTCGTCGGCGGTGACGGGCGCGCCGTCGCGCTTGCTAGTGCCGATCACCATGCGTCCCAGCCGCTCGCGCATGTCCCCAAGATCGGTACTGAGTGCGAGGACAGCCATGCACTCGGACGCGACCGCAATGTCAAAGGCCGTCTTGCGAGTGATGCCCTTCTCCGTGGGTGCCTGACCGGTGGTGATCTCACGCAGATATCGGTCGTTGGTGTCGGTGACACGGTGCCAGGTGACCGACTCGGGGTCGATGTCGAGGCGGGCAAAGCGGACTTTTTCGTCCTCGGTCAGCTCGTCGGGGTTGGTCTTGTCGATGCCGAGTTTCCGCAGACGGCGGAACATGATGGGCGAAAAGGTGCGCACGCCCTTCTTGCGCGGGCAGAGCCGGTCAAAGAGAGCCGCGTCCTTCTGGGTAGCCTCGTGGAACATGCGAGCGTCGATGGCGGCAGCGAGCAGGTTGTTGGCAGCCTGCACGGCGTGGTTGTCGCCTGTGAGGTGGAGGTTGAACTCCTCCATGGGAATGACCTGCGAGTATCCACCGCCGGCCGCACCACCCTTGATGCCGAAAGTGGGGCCCTGGGAGGGCTGACGAACACACGCAAAGGCAGCCTTGCCGAGATGGGCACCCAGCGCCTGGGCCAGGCCGATGGTGGTGGTCGACTTGCCCTCGCCGAGCGGCGTAGGGGTGATACCGGCAACGACAATGTACTTGCCGTTCTTGCGGTGCGCCAGACGCTTGAGCACGTCGAGGCTGACCTTGGCCTTGACGGCGCCGTAGGGCTCGAGCTCGGACTTGAGCAGGCCGATCTCGCGGGCCACCTGGGTGATGGGCTTGGGGGTCTGGGCACGAGCAACCTCGATGTCGGAGGGCACCTTGGCGAGGGGCTTGAGCGGGTTGGGCTTGACGACGCCGCGACCGATGCCGAGGGCACGTCCGTCGGCGAGGCTGCGCTCTGCGCTCACCAGCACGTTCTCCATCAGCATGGCGACGGTCATGGGACCGACTCCGCCAGGCACAGGGGTGATGGCCGAGGCGACCTTGGAGGCACCCTCGAACTCGACATCGCCGACAAGGCGGTAGCCCGACTTTTTGGAGGCGTCGTCGACAAAGTTGGTGCCGACGTCGATGACGACGGCGCCCTGCTTGAGCCAGCTGCCCTGAACGAACTGGGGCTTGCCCATGGCGGCGATGACGATGTCGGCCTCGGCGAGGTGGGCCTGGAGGTCGCGGGTCTTGCTGTGGACCTGGGTGACGGTGCAGTCGCGGCTGCGGAGGAGGGAGGCGACGGGGTTGCCGACAATGTCGCTGCGGCCGATGACGACGGCGCGGAGGCCGGCCATGTTGGTGATGCCGGCGCGCTCGAGGAGCTTGATGCAGCCGGCGGGGGTGCAGGGGAGGAAGAGGGGGTTGCAGGCCTTGCTGGAGAGGTGGCCGATGTTGAGGGCGTGGAAGCCGTCGACGTCCTTTTCGGGGCTGATGGCCTCGGTGACGCGACGCTCGGCGTCCGAGTCGATGTGGTCGCCGAGGGGCAGCTGGACGAGGATGCCGTCGACGCTAATGTCGTCGTTGAGCTCGCCGACGCGCTTGATGATTTCGGCCTCGGAGGTGCCCTCGGGGAGCTGGACGTGAGTGTAGCGCATGCCGCACTCCTCGGCGGCGAGCTTCTTCATGCGAATGTAGGTGGAGGAGGCGCTCATGGAGCCAACCTGCATGATGCAGAGGTGGGGCTGGAAGGACGAGTGCTGCTGCTTGAGCTCGGCAATGCGCTGGGCAACGCGGGCGCGCACCTCCTTGGCGAGGGCGGTACCATCGATGAGCTTGGCACCGCCGGGAGTGGAAACGAGATCAGCCATGGCGTCGGTGACGAGCGAGCGGGCACGAGGAAGAATCGACGAAGCAGTAGAGGTGGCCCGGTGGAGACGCGAGGCTCTCGTTTGTCGAAGCGGCAGCAGAGAGGTGTGGTTACCTGCACGGCTGACGGTGGAGATGGATGCGGCAGAGATGGACGACACGAGCGAGCGAAGTCGAGGAGCAGCGGTGGGAGTGTGGCGGGGGAGGGAAGCGAGGATGCAAGCCTGTCGGCGGAGTAGCATGCCAAGCGAAAGGACGAGAGGAGAGAAAGGCAAGATTTACAAAGGGGCAGTCGACGATCGGGGATCGAATGCACCAGTGTAAGTGTATCTTGATATTTTCTCGGACGTTTGGAAAGCGAAGGACGCAAAGGGGGTGATGATGATGAGGATGATGAGGAGGAGAAAGAAAAGAGGGAAGCAGGATGGGGTTCCGGATAGGAGAGTAGAAGTGACACTGACGGTGCCAATGACAGTGACAAACGGACGGGCGAGCGAGCTAGCGGGGCAGCGCAGGGCAAAGAGCAAGGCAATTACTCTAGAGCATGGATGGCAGGTTGAGAAGATTTGACAAGCCGCATCAACCGAGGCATCGGCAACATACACTACGCTACACTACACTACAGTACAGTACATGCGAAGCCCAACCAGGCAACCTTCTTCGGCCATGCATCATACAACTACAGTACTTCTGTACAGTATACGGTACAGTTCAAGTATCGACGGCGGACAAACCAAACGCACGGGCGACTTACAGATTAATCAGTAAAATCAGAAAAACAGAAAGAAGGAGAAAAAGAAAAGAAAAAATTAAAATTAAAATTTACAAAAGAGACCGACTGACGCACGCACAACCGACAAGGTGCACAAGAACCAAGCAAAGGCAGCGGAAAGAGAAAAGAGAGAGAGATCATCGCCTACTAGCTGTAGTCCGACAGCATGGCACTGGACTGGGCTGGACTGGACTGACATGTAGCCGACAAAAGCGACTCGCTCATAAAGCGGTACTACAGTACTGTAGTACTGTATTAACATTTTTCTTTTTTTCTTTTCTTTTTTATTGCGCCGGCAGACGCGGATTTTGGCACTCCAACAGCGACATTTGACTCCTCGAAAAGCCGAACGCGCGAGTGACCCGTTCATCATGAAAGCAATATTAATCTTACACAACTTGCCCTTGCCCTTTCCCAATCCCCGATCCTACGTTCACCGTCCAAGACTACGCCTTCTAGCGTTCTCGAGTGCTTTCACATCTTTGGAAACAGCAGCAACTACGGAAAAAGAATGCAATTAATATATGTATGTATTGGTTAATTGTGATTTGGAGTTGGCGCAGACATGTACAGCGACATTCGTGGAGCCAGAGGTGAAATGGTGAAATGGACATGGGTGCGAAAATGAAGAAAGACAGCGAGCGAGAGAGAGAGAAAGAGAGAGATGTATACATATATATAGTAAACACGAACGAGATAAATCACAATGACATGACAAAGAGAGAGAGAGAGATACAAAGAGATAGCGTGAGAGAGAAAGAGATAGCGTAAGAGAGAGAAGGAGAAAAGTGGTAGATATGGGAAGAGAGGGGGGGGAAAGGGGGAGGGGTGGCCTAAAACATGATCTCGGCATCCTGACGGAAGAGTTGGGAGATGGATTCGCCGTGGTGGGATCTGCGGATGGTTTCGCCGATGACGGCAGAGACGTCCATGATTTCGAGTTTTCCGTTGCTCTGGGCGGCCTTTTGGGTGTTTGCGATGGTGTTGGTGACGACGAGGCGCTCGAGGCCGAGTTTCTTGAGCAGTTCGATCGACTGGCCCGAGAGCAGGCCGTGGGTGATGATGGCATACACCTTTGCGGCGCCGGCATCCTCCAGCGTCTTGGCAGCGAGGGCAAGTGTACGTCCCGTGTCCACCATGTCGTCGACAAGGATGGCAACCTTGCCCTTGACGTCGCCGACCAGGATCTCCATGCGCGTCGAGTTGTCGTCCTCCGAGTCCGAGTCGGCCTCGGTGCTCGACTCGGGCATGTCCTTCTTGGACCGGCCGGAGCGGACACGGTGGCCCTGCTCGTCGGTCATGATCCACTCGCCCGTTTCGGCACACTTGACGCCGTTGGCCACGTCGCTGTATACGTGCTTGCTGCCACTAACACTGCCGCTCGCCGTTCCGGCACCCAGCGACGACGTCGAGTCGGATCCGCTCTGGAAGTTCATGGCACTGAGCTTGTCGGCCGCAGCACCAACGTTGCTGCTCGTGCTGCTGCCCAGACCGGTGCCTTCGAGGAGGTAGGAGCTGGACATGGGTGTGCTGAGGCCCGAGCGAAGGTCGTCGGAGGATCCGGGACCCGAGAGGCCCAATGCGGTCTTCTGGGCAGCGCGGATGCGCTTGTGCTGTTCGCGACGGCGGTTTCGGTTGATGAGGGCAAAGTCGACGCCGAGGGCATCTGCGAGCGAGGTGGCACGCTTGGCACCACCGGCGTCGGGGGAGACGATGATGGCATCGCGCCAGTTTTCGACCTTGCTGCGGATCCAACGAGCGACGCTGGGTTCGCTGGTGAGGTTGTCGACGGGGATGTCAAAGAAGCCCTGGATCTGGGAGGCGTGGAGGTCCATGGTGATGACGTGATCTGCGCCGGCAACGGTGAGCATGTTGGCGACGAGCTTGGCGGTGATGGGTGCGCGGGACTTGTCCTTCTTGTCGTGGCGCGAGTAGGGGAAGGAGGGGATGACGGCGGTGATGCGTCGAGCCGAGGCGGTCTTGCAGGCCGAGAGGATGATGAGGAGCTCCATGAGCGCATCGTTGGGGTCGACGTGGGGCGAGTTGCCGGTCTGGATCACGTAGACGTCCTCGTCACGCACCGAGCTGCCGATGCGCACGTCGATGGACTGGTCGGCAAACTTTTTGCAGACGCAGGCGGTGAGCGGGATGCCCAGACGGTCGGCCACCTGCTGTGCAAACTCGGGATGGCTGTTGCCCGTGAGCAGCTTGATCGAATTGACGCCAGGCATGGTGATAGAGTTGCTCCTCCTCCAAGTGACGAACGATGCAAGAACGGGATCTGGGGCTGATAACTAAGAGATGGATACGACGACGGAAGAGGCTGAGCAGACGGTGATGGAACGATGGTCGGGTTGATTCCGTGTGTGTGTGTGTGTGTGTGTGTGTGATATCGAGTGATGAAAAGAGAATGTCGGCGGTGACACTCTGCGCAGCCTACTGTACGTCCAGTACTCTCGGTGATCAAAGCAGACAGATATGAGGTCGAGTCGGAAGCAAGCCGAGGGAAAGGGTGATGAAAGGATGACAGTCACCTGTGATGAAGGCTGTACACGAGATGCAGGCAGCAAGCAATACAGCTGGTAAGTACTGTACTGTACAGTACTGTAGTACATAGGGCGTAGCGAGCACTGTCCATCATGCAGACAGCCAGCCAGCCAGCTAGCCAGTGGTTCTTCTCGGATTGACGATTTTCAGTTTTGGCTTTCTCTTTCCCTCTTTGCCTCTTTTTTTCTCTACTTCTTCTTTTTTTTTTTTTGGTCCGGGTTACCCGCCGTGTACTGTACTGTACTGTACGTTTGACTCGCTGTATTGGCCGGTGCTCTGAGCTTTATGCGCAAGTTTGGCTGGCCGAGTGTCTGTCTGCCTGTCTTGCTATCCTTCGTGCGTAGACGGACCCGAGCCACGACAGTCCAGTACTGTAGTACGCTACACTGTTGGCGTGCAGACAGAAATTGCGCCGTTTTTTTTTTGTTTTTTTTTTGAGTTTAATGTGAGTCCTTCCTTCCACTTGTGTCCGTGGAGAGAGGGAGAGAGGGAGGAAGAGGTGTACAATAGCCAATTGGTGCTAAATGTTAGGCCAAGAAGTGTTGTACGGGAAGAAGAATGCAATTCACGCGATTAATGAGTTTGACACCACCTCTGCATGAGCCTCCGTATTTGCTGTCATCGAGTGCAAGTCAACGTCTTGCCTTGTCTTGCATTGTCTTGTCTTGGCTTGTCAAGATTCATCCGACCGTGTGGCAAGTATCGGCTGACTGGCGGTTCGACGACACTGGGCTCGGAACGTCACACCTGAAGCCTCACTCTGGCAGCACGAACCACAGACACGGACACGGGCACGGATACGAACACGAATACGAATACGAGTACCCGGATCTGTTGATTTCGCCCGCAGACCCCGCTGGACAGTCGAACGCAGCAGCAAAGCATCATGTCGGCAGCAGCGGCATCGTCATCAGCAGCCACCTCGGTACGGCTCGCAAAACGACAGCTTCGCAAACACATGGCACAGACACTCGCCTCTCTTCGTCCCCAAGACGTCGTTGCTCAATGTAAGCCCCGCGCTCGCTTCTCCTCTCTCTGTCTCTCTCTTCCCCCCTTTCCCTCTTTCCCCCTTTATCGTTGTATTGGCTGTGATCGAGCTGGCTGACTCTCTGTGCGGATCCAACTTTCGACTTTCAACTTCACTTCTTCTCTCTGTCTATCTGTCTGCCGGTCGGTTCGGGTTGAATGGGGGTCACGGGGCGCAAAAAAAAAATAATAGCAAAACTGGTAGCCGAACAGGTCCTCAACTCCCAAACGTATGCTCAGTCCAACGCCATCAGCGTATACGTCAATATGGACGTGGGTGAGGTCGTGACGGATCACATCTGCCGCCGGATCCTGCGGGACGGTGAGTGCAGACTGCTTCCTTGCTTTGTTGGTACTTTTTGCTTGTTCCTTTTTCTTTTTTTTCTTACTGACTTAGACACACACATACTCACATACTCTGGTGTCGGTATCGGTATCGGTGGTGGGGATGGTCGGGTGGGGAAACAGGAAAGAGACTCTACGTGCCGCTGTTTGCGTCGCCTAGCACGCCGGTTGCTGTTCCCTCCTCCCCAACTCCTACGTCAACGCCAATGCCAGTGGCGAGCCCAGCAACCCAAGTCACATTCGCCCAAGATATGGTGATGCTCCACCTCCTCGACGAGCAGGACTACGAACTCATGGCCACCAACAAGTGGGGCATACGTGAGCCCATGCTCACCTACCCAGACGGGAGTCGGCGGCAGAGCGCCCTGGATCCCGCTTCCGCGACGACCACTCCACTCGATCTGATCCTTGCCCCTGGTGTTGCGTTTGATAACTCCGCCGCTCGACTGGGCCATGGAAAAGGGTACTATGACAGATACCTTGCCCAGGCTTTTGCTTATGCGGAGGATCACAATATCAAAAATACACCTGTCACTGGTAAGTGCCTCACCCCCCAGAACCAAAGACTGACGCACAGCAATTGGAGTTCGTAGATCCCTAAACTCACGATCAGCATACTATATTACTTGTCTACGATTCATACGCTGAACTCAACCAACCAACGAAAAAATCCCCCCCAGTGGCTCTCGCATTACGAGAACAAATCCTCCCCCGAGGCCAACACGTACCGACAGACGAACAGGACCGAGTTCTGGACGCAATCATCACTCCGGACGGGTGTATTCTGCCTCCTGACTCGCCGACTTCGAGATGGCAGCCTTAACCACCACCCTCTTGCAACCTTGTCAGTTAATTCCCCGTCAACTATTTCCCATGCACTGGTAATCCTCAGTTGCAATTCTCGGGGCTCGTTCTGCTCCAGTCTCATGCCATAGCTCGAAGATCGAACCGTTTGACTCCGCTTGCAAATCCATGCTACATACTGGCACGACAAAGATCAAGGGCCAAAGGACGAGCTGGATGAAACTAGGAAAGCGCAGTAGAAAGAAAGGGTTGGGATCAGAGATCCGAGCGGTCGATCATCTCCTTGGTATCCTGGGGAACACCGACGAGGAACGGCATAGTGACGGCATTGAGGCGTCGGAACGGCCAGGAGAAGGCGCCGCCAAGCGGTTTGTGGTTCCATCTGTCTTCGAAGCGCGTGATCTTGTTGGTCTGCGGATCTCGTTCCATGTATACCGTCGACTGGTTTTCAAATTCGCGCCAAGGGCAAATTTATTGACGTAGTTGGGTATCAAAACAGTCAGCCTCTTTGTTCTCTCTTATTTTCATCGCGTGTCTCGTCTCGATTGACCTCGATCAAGGAGCATCAAGACATTTTTTTGGCGTCAGAGGGGCAAGAACTTACCACCATAGTCTTCTCCGTTCCAAGGCCCTTGACCTTATAGTGCTGTTTCTGGACGTATTCGACACGGTCGGGGTCTTGGCGAATGAGCTTCCAAGCGAGGGTGGTAGACTGGGCGAAAGCGGCGGGCATACCGTACCACTGGGGCAGATACTGTTTCGCACCGTTTGCATGGCAAATGGGGTCAGCAAAGGTGGCATGGGGGGACCAAGAGCGGGTGAAGATCTGGGGGGTGGGTTTGGCGCCGAACAGATCCTGGGCGTCTTGGATCAGCTGTGCGGTCGACGAGTCTGGTTCGATCAGAGGTGTGGATTCGAAGCCTGGGAATGACTGGTCCTGTGCCGGCAGGGATGGAGATTGAGAAGTGGTAGAGGACGACATGGTGGAAGTAGAATACTGCGCCTTGTGGGGAAGTGATCCAGGCGGTGGCTGCGTGTTGAGTCCAGCAGCGGCGCGACCGAGTCGAAAGGCTCGTTGGGCAACTGGCTTTCCACCTCCTTGGGCGTTGGAGTCCACGTTGGTGTTGGAAGATGCAGACACGCCTGCAAGTGCAAAGAAAGCAGCCGCGGCAGTTCTGGCGGTAGTGGCGGTAGTGGCGGTAGAACCGGCTCGAAGAGCAGACGCAGATACCGCAGGAGTGGCAGACTGGGACAGAACAAGTGCAACTAGTGGCAGCGATAGCGACAGTCGCGCAGAGATTCGCATCACGACACGCACGACCGAAAAAGGATGCGATACTGTAGTGGTGGTTGAATGCAGAAGAGAAAAGCACGCTCTGTCGAGTGTAGTCTGTGACCGAGAAAGAATGGATATATACGTTCTTACGAGCTGGTACTGTGCTTGTCACCTTCTCACACATCACTCATCACTCATCAGTCTGCTGGCTGGATCGACTCTGGACTTGAAAGCACACATAGTACAGCAATACTGTATCTTGCCGTAGAAACAGCGCCCTCGCGAACTGCGAATCTGGGACAAGTGCAGCTGGGCTGCATACTGGATTCCCTCATGCCTCCACCTAACGTCACTTGTGACTGTCAACTCATGTCAGCCGCGGGTGTTTTGCTTGCACCCCAGGTTAATTAGCTGTATTTCTCCATTTTCTTTTTTCTCCGCGGATAGAGAGGGAAATACGCTGACACGCACTACCCGTGGTTCCGGTGATGCGAATAGCACGGCACGGCGTTCACTCCTAATTTTTCCCCCTCAACCTCACTACGTGGCCCCGTAGGGGGGTTAGGAAAAAAGCAGTAAATAAAATTGGATCACTAACTTGTATTTGTACTGTCGGCAATTCCGAGACAGTTTAATATATGGCAGAGAGAGAGAGAAAAGAAGAGGTCGTCAGTGGGCGATGCTCAGTGCTCACTCAGCCTGTTCTTCGGCAGCATCTCTCGGGCTGCGGTGCTGTATTGCCACGTACTGTACTACAGTACACACTAGCTGTATATCGAGCACCACCTCCAGGCTCCAGACATGGATATAGAAGCGTCACAGTGCTCTTGAAAATTGTGGTGGTAGTTCTGACTGGTATGGGTGGGTGCAGACTCAGCCACCTACCTTTCCTATCGCTTACTTGTACGTTTCGACCACTGTACAGGAGACAGTAGTCCAGTACATTGAGAGAAGAAGTGGGCCTTTGAACGCTCACAACAGTTCTCCAGGCCCGAAAACACGTACTGTATTCCTACCCGTGGAATCTCAAACGAGAAGGAATTAGCATCCACCCCGCTACTCTGGCAATGTAGCTAGCTGCCAGGGCACATCCAAATCCCACGCTCCAGAACCCTAGCGCAGGCAATCACAAACCACCGATCGCGCCACACACACACACACGCATAAAAGACATGATGATACACAAGTAATGTCAGTCGCGGGATGAAGCGACTGAAATTCGAGATTGCGAACAAGAAGACTAGATGCTAGATAAATAGATCTGCAAAGCATGAGAACCAAGGGGAGGAAGAACAAGACGGCGAAAGTCAGTCCACTGCTCCTATCACAAGCGACATCCCAACATCGACATCGACATCGACATCGATCCACGACACCTTCTTGTTTCCTCTCTTTCTCTCTCTCGGTGTCCCATGCCCTTTCCCCATCACCCCTGCCTGGCCTTCTCCATCCCCCTCCTCTCCCAGAACGCAAGCCAGAGTCAAGCGCAAAGAAAGGAAGGGAGAAGGACAGCAAAGGTGACCAACACGGGGCGAAAGGAAAGAGTATCAGAGTGGTTGCCCGAAATGGGTTTAGTGGTGGGCAGTATCGTCAATGTGATTACGAAGACCGTCGTGAAAGTTTTGTGTTTCATCATTCAAGATCGTGAGATCTTCCCCGAGAGAGAGAGAGAGAGAGATGAAGAGCTGGAAGAATCGTCGCTGTTGTCGTTGTTGTCGATGTCGATGCCGGAATGCTGTCTTCTACAAGCAGAAAAAAGCTACATGTACGTACCTTTGCAATGTTCTGTTCGTTTGAACCTTGTAAATTGCGGGATGCGAGTTGCGAGTTGCGAAGGGGGTATCCAAGAAGAACCGGGTATATATCTTAGCCTACACGGAGCACAAACACATAACAAAACCCCCCGATCCAAACCGCGCAGAACAAAGCCGAAGCGAAAGTCCAAAGACAGTATCAGAGCGCGACCAGGAAATAAAGAGGAGCCAAAAAATGCCAGTGTCAGTGTCCAACATTCTCTTTTGCTTTCTGCGAATAGAGAATCGGAGCGGCTGCAAAGTCCCAATAGCGACAAGGAGTGGGAGTGAGGGGGAAGGAAAGCTCATTAAACAGCCTTAAAAGTGTCCTCATGGAGCAAAATCGGACGGTAATTTCCAGCACCCCCTTTCATAGAAGGGGACACAATTAATAATCATAGCGATCCGGGGTGGGAAAGGATAGGAAGGGAGGGAGTGGGGGGATATTGGACAAGGGGCCATACAAGTCAGCAAACTTACGATTTAGCGCAGCACAGAGGCGTGTTATTGTTTGATGATGGGTTTGCGAGCAAAGAGATTCGGGTTGGCCTTGTCCGATTTCTGACGGGGTTGGGGTCGGGGAGAGGGTCGATTAGAAGGCCGAGATTGTCTGGCATCCGAGGATTTGTACTGGAATCTCGGTTCCGAGTCAAACTGGTCGGGACTCGATGGCGATGGCGACGGCGACGAGCGACGATGAAAGCGCAAAGTCTTGGCCTGAGCCCAACTGGGTTCGTCGGCAAAGCGATCCCGCTGGTCTATCGGCTTGGATCTATTGCTGTGGCTATTGGCAAACCGTGTTCGAGCTTGCGGGGTACGCGACCCGGAGAATTCGGATGCGGATGCAGACCTATCCTTGCGCAGTTGGGCGGTGCAGAGAAAGGCGACGGCCTTTGCCATTTCGGCGACCAATGCGTCCATGTCGCGGGCATGCGCCGATGAATTGGGCATGATCATGATTGCGTTCCTGTCGTTCTGGAGGACGGACGGGATGTGCGATGGATCCTTCGACTGTTCCTGCGCTCGATGCAGTGCGATGCGGAGTGCAGTAACCACCCTTGTACGGACACGGTTGCGAATCACGGCCAGCTTGTGGATGCGTTTCTTGGTCGACAGGACCAACACGCGCAGGATGGGACGCTGTCGAGCCATGATCGCCTCGATCTCGGCAGCGGATCGCGCGACGGGATCCCACTTGCGCAGCATCACCGATTCGTGATCCACATCCAAGTCGCCATTATCTTCCCCGGGCGAGCCAAAACTCTCTGCTTCCTCGGCATTCAGAAGCGCAAGAGGCGTCGGAGTAGAGGGGAGCGGAAAGGGAGTGTGACGTAGATGCCGTCGTTCGTGCGTCGCTGGTGAGACAGCACGGGGCAGCCACGGAGGCACCAGCTTCGACGCGTCAACAGTGCCATCGAAATGCGTCAGGTCGCGCGGGAAGGGCTTGAGAATGACGGTAAAATCGCGATTGCGATAGACGGCGTTCTGCGCCTGAGGCGAAAAGAAGCGTCGTGCATCATCGCCGAGTGCTGCAAACGACAGTGGCTTGACCTTTTCGAGCGCGACAGTAGTCACACGACGGCGATGGAACAGGGGAAAACAAGGCAGGAATCGAGAGGAATGAATCGAGTCAGTCTGTTGTCCGCCACGTCGCATGCACAGTACTGGAGGCCTGCTTGACATCTTTCGACAGACGCCATCAATGGAGGTGAAATAGGCAAGGGGGAAGAAGAAAAAAGAAGGAATGGAGGAGGATAGGGATGTGGCTTAGACCCTAGGTAGTGACCCAAAGGAGAATGGGCACATAGTGCCTGACTCCGAGTGCCATGAAATTAAGGTGCCAGCCCAAGAACATTCACCGCGACACAGCGCCAGCGTCCGGAAATGATCCCGAAGGACCAAAGGCGAAGACATCTGGCGGGTCGCGGGAAGAGGAAGCAAGGGCACATGGATCTGGGCTGCCGCCGCCAGGGTAAACGCGTAATGCAAGTCCACTCGCCCGCCCGTTAGGGCAGGCTCGTGGCCTCCCAAGAGTAGGGATGCCGCTCCCAATCAGACGATACTGTGCGGTGGACGACGTCCGGGCCGAAGCCCAACGCGTCCGATGCACCGGCGCCGTAGCAAAGAACAATACACAGAGAAGAATGAACCGGGGGGGGGGATAGGGAGTTGATGAAGGGTGGGGGACAGGCTTGCCAGAGATGGTGAAGGCAACTTACAAGGACAGGAAGTGGCTTGTCCGACACTACCGCACGGCCAACTGGTGGTGTTTCGGCACGGGTTGAAGCCGTATCACGAGACCAGCGTGAGAGGAATCGCGCTCGAGGCGACCACGAGACCCAGTGTCGCCTCTTGGGGATCACTGCCGCACTTGCCATCGTCAAGAGACCCGTTGAAGGGCCCAAGACGCCCAAGACGCCCGGTGGCTTGGGCAAGAGCCACATGCTTGCTGCAATGGAGCATGCAAGACTGCGAGCGATGTCGAGTAAGGGCAGAATGTCGTAGACAGCATCTTGTTAGTGACTGGTTCCTACTTTGCCATACGGTGCACGACTTCCGCCCGACGACGATGACGACTACGACCACAACTACCGAGCACCAACAGAGAGGAGACGGTGAAGAATCAGGAAGCGTGCAAATTTAACGCGAACCATGAACGCGAGACTCTAGTTTTGAAATGCTTTGAACATCTTGTTGCCTCGGTGTCTCCTCTCTGTGTGTGCTCGGTTGGGAAGTCTTTGTCTGTGTTTTTCAAGTCGTCGACGAAGGCAAAATTGTGCTTGGTAGTAATGGGAAGAGACAAGACTTACACTCAGACAAAGTGAGGCGGGTATAGGGAAATGATGGACCCAGCCAGGAGATGATAGGACTGATGGTTATGGGACCATGGTTGATCACCTCGCGGGTAAGACGAGGAAGTTGATAGCAAGCCCGTGAGCCTCCAGATTCAATCAAGAACAGGAGTTGGCTTGCAGTGCAGCCCCAGATGCAATGGGGACGACGGCCACGACCGAAGAGCAGGTTGTACTGTCAATCGACGCCTGGGCAAGGCTTGATTGTAGGTAAGAAGATGGAGAGGTGCAAGCGTGTGCGTTTTGAAGCTGTTTCTCAAGCACGGTGGTGCTTTCGAGATTTTTTTTTCCTTCTTCTTCCCTGCTGTGTCTCACGGCTCTTTTTTCTCTCTACTGTATCTCTGTCGAGGTTGGGCGAGCGAAGCGACAGACTAACGAACCAACCAAAACCCACGACACTGAAAAAGAATAATAATAACTGCGGCTGCGCTGCCAGCCCTCTTCAAAGCTTGCATCGATCTTGTCGGGCGAGAAAGTGCGTATCAAGGGGAATTTGGCGAGTCTCGTGATCGGGTCCGCAATTCGACCTTTGAAGCTTTCCTTTTTTGAATGTCATGTCAGATCTGAAGAAATCATGCTCAAGGCCTGGAAGAATTTTTTGGCTGAACAAGAGGCGAGCGAGCAATGCCGACGTTTTTTTTTGCAAGTCGGCAGTCTTTGGTGGAAATTTCACATTTGTGCTGCAGCGCAAATTACACACCGTTCGGCACTCTACAGCTCCAAGTGCAGGAAGCTCATGCCATGGCTCGGACTGGCTGCGATACACACCTTGATCACCATCACATCCCTTCCTCATCCAGCGTTAGCGACATTCACACACACTCTTTCCAACAGAGTTTGACGCTCAAGAGACCCTGCACTCTTGCAACTCGGGGAGATAATCGGCTTTCTCGGCTCACCACCACCCAACTTTTGGTACAACTACACCCTCGACAGAGGAGCATCTATAGCTAGACACAATGGCGAAGGACGAGGCCAAGAAGGACAAGAAGTCCAAGCGCAAGTCGGAAGTCGTGGCCATGGAGGTGGAGGAGGCAGTCGTAGCTACACCCGACGCATCCCCTTCCAAGAAGGACAAGAAGGAGAAGAAGGAGAAAAAGTCCAAGGCCGCAGATGCTGGATCCGACGCGGAAGACGACGCGGCCGAGGGCTCCTCGTCCACCTCGACGTCTGAATCCATCTCTGCCATTGCCCAGCCGCTCGCCGTGCCAAAGATGTCCAAGAAGCTCTTCAAGCTGACCAAGAAGGCCTCCAAGTCTCGAGGCCACGTCAAGCGAGGTGTCAAGGAAGTCGTCAAGGCTCTCCGCAAGGGTGAAAAGGGCCTTGTTGTCCTCGCGGGCGACATTTCCCCCATCGACATCCTCTCCCATATCCCTGTCCTCTGCGAAGACACCTCCAACCCCTACATCTTCGTAGACTCCAAGGAAGCGCTCGGCGCCGCTTCGGCAACAAAACGCCCAACTTCCTGCGTTATGATCGTCCCGGGCGGTGGAAAGAAACTCGCGGCCAAGGGCAAAGACGCCCAAAAACCAAAAGAGGACTACGAAGACGACTTCAAGTCCCTCCACAAGGACGTACAGGCCCTCAGTGACCAGGTCGCCCTCGCCGTCTGATTCCCCTTCCACCTCCAGCCCTGCCCCTCTCGTCTCTCTGTTGCACTCTCCGCCATCGCCATCGCCATCGCCATCGCCATCGCACTCTACATTCTCGTTCCCGCTCTCGTCTCTCACACCCACACTTACACACATTGCGTCCGCTCTTTCTTTTGTACACTAGTCAGGTCTTTCTCTTCTTTTATCTCTTTCTCCATTGTGTCTCGCTTCCGCGCCACCTGGTTGTAATCTCGATCGAAAACCACACCAGAGACCTCGAGATGTTTGCTCTGGTGCACAGAAGCAGACCCACGACACGTGCAGAGTAAGGGCAATTGACTGGCCAACGTTGAGGGATGATCGTAGATACACGCGTCTCCCCATGAGTTGGTGCGAGTCAGGCTGAGAAATCGACATGTTTCGAGATGCCGGCGTCTGGGAAAGGAACGCGGCATTCATCGAGTGGCGGTGCTAGAAGGGGTTCTGGTCTGGGAGTGTCCCTGGAAGCGTTTCAGGAGACCCTCGGCGGCGCTAGTACTGCCATCCGACGCCTGGCTGAGATTAGAGAAGCCAGAGACGTTGCCGCCGGAAACGGCCGAATCCGGAGTTCCTCGATGCACGTCTGCGTCTCGGGTGGCCGTACTTTGCTCTTGCGTCCTACTCGAGCTTGAAGGGCCGTACGCCTGAAACAGCGAGGGTCGACGGGGCGAGACTCTGCCGAGCGTGCGAGAACCCGTGATTGTAGACCCTGGTGAACCGATGCCAGCACCAAGCCCTGCTGCCCCACCCGTGGGAGACTGCGGCGAAACGGAAGACGACGTGGGCGGTGCAAAGGGAGGGGCGTTGACGGCCGACACGGCTGCGCCGGCAAACCGGCCTAGTGTCTGGCTCAGAAACGACGACTTGCGGCCTCCCGAGCCTGCAGCACTGGCCCCGACGGACGATGACGATTTCGAGGCGGTCAACGCCTGAGCTGCCTGCAGAGACGGACGGGCGGAGCTCGTGCCCTGGAAGCTGGCGGTTTGCCTGGACCGCGGACTCGAGCGCATCGTAGCGGCCGAGGCTGGAGGCGTAAAAGCAAGGTGACCCAGCGAGCCAGGGGAGCCTGCAGTTGCTGCAGTCAGATCACCTGCAGCCATGGCGGTCGACAGCGGCGCAGAAGAGCCGTTAGACGACAGCGACGACGGGAAAGCACCTGGGATGGCGTGCGTAGTCGTCACCGCCGTAGTTGCCCCCGACATGGCTGAAGACGACGAGGCCTGCCGGCGATGCTGATAGCTACCCGACGTCGAGTCAAAGATGAGACTGCGACCATTGATGCGGATGCTCGCAGCACGTGGCATGCCCGTCGTCGAGGCAGACGAGGCAATCCGGCGCGAGCCACCAGCGTGTGCGTCTTCGTTGCTCCCATCGTCCTTCTTGTCGGCAGTCTCAGTGGGCCATCTCTCGACCTTGGGCTGGATGTCGGAGGCAGACGCCGATACGACTTCCTCGGGAATGCTACTCTCGCCCTGACGGTTTGCACCCGTGGATGTCCCAGACTCGTGAGCGGCTGCCATGGCTGAGGCTGAGGTGCTGATGCTGAGACTCGACTTTCTTCGCGCCTGCGCCTGGTTCTGCGCCAGACGTCCTCCAAAGCTGCCGCTGAGACCTTCCCGGTCAGCTGGCAGCGAAGCAGGTCCGGGCGACTGCGAAAAGGGGTTCGTCATGGCAGCCTCGCCCAGCTCAGCCGCCAGCGGCTTGGATGCTCGGATCGCAATGCCCTCCGAACGGCTCTGTGAAGCGGGTGCCGAGATGACGCCACGTCGATGCGGGGTGCCCATAAGACCATCGTGGGCGGCCCCACCGCTGCCGTAGCGCTGTGCAAAGCCAGTCGCATCTCGGTCCGAGGGCGATAGATTCCGATTTCTCGCGTCTTGGCCTGGGCGTCGTGGACCACCGCGGCGGCCAAACGCCGGTGCCATCGTAGCCTGATCCAGAATAGCGGATCGGCGGCTGGAGGAGCCTCCAGCACTGCTCCCATCGGCGTCAGCGGGCCCTTCCTCGGCGGCTGTGATAGCGCTCCGGGCTGACCACGCACTCAGCGAGGTAGCGGTGCCTGTTCGAGGACGGCCGTGTACTCCTCCATTGGTGCCGTCGCTGGCTGGACGAGCCGAAGCCGGCGAGGCAGCACGGAGAGCGCGTGTGAGGCCCGAGGGCGTTGCAACAGCAGGTATATGTACAGCCATGCCGGACGTGTTGATCGAGAGCGAAGCAGGAGCCTCGTTTGACCCAAGTCCGGCTGCTTTCGCTGAACCCCCTTTGCTCTTTGTGGGCGTGTCCGTCGAGTCAGCAGTGCCACTTCGAATAGGTAGACCAGATGCACGGGGTCGCGGCGAGGTGTCCGGCGTCTGCATGGGCGGGGTTGCCGTGGTGTGATCATCCACATCCCGCAAATGATGCGACTGGATCGAGAAGCCGCTGGTGTCGCCAGCCTTGTCGTCGAGCGAGCCAGCCACATGCCCTGCTCTGGGTGCTGCTGGCGTGGTCGGCGTAGGCGGGACCTCGACACCAGATACTGTCTTTGCACGGTCGATCGTCGCATCGACCTCAACTTCATGCTCGTCCGCCTCCTCAGTAGCACGTGAGATGCTAGAGATGTTGTTGGTGCTGCGTCGGCGGTCGCTCGGTCTTCGTTCGCCACCCTTTCCGTACCCGGTGCCGTTGCCATTGACGGCAGCATCGGCCCCAGAGGCGCTTACAAACGTCGAAGAGCTCTTGCGCGAGCGAAGACTCGGCGGAGCAGCACTGCTGCCACTGAACGGCTCGACGTCGAGCAGAAAGAAGCGTACGCCCTCCGCCAGTTGGAATGGATTGCCTGCCTTGACCACCGCACCGGTTTCGGATGACGGCGCCGCTTTCGGCTTGCCGTTGTACTCTTGGGAGTCCTTGTCGCCGTCGGCCTTAGTCTCGCTGGTGATATTGGCAGCGACATGCTCGGTGATGGTCGTGATCCGCGCAACGTGGTGGTCCTTGGCCTTGAGCTGGTCGGCAAGCGAGCCGGTGGCATGCAGGAAAAAGTGCGGGAAGCTGACGTTGAAGGCGGCCCAGGGCTTGACAGCAAGGCTGGAGTTGCGCGTGGGCAGGAAGAGCGCCAGGTCGCCAGGCTGAAAGTTGCGGAACGCGATCTTGTCGCGCGAGGTGGCATTTGCACGCTGGACCTTGTCGTTTGCCGACTTCCATGCCTTTTGCCACTTGCGAAGCAGCACCGCAAGGCTGTCGAGCTTGCCTTTGATCTCGTCGTACATCTCGCCGGCGTCAAAGGCACGCAAGGCTTCGAGCGTCGTCTCGAGATCCGCAGCCTCAGCATCAGTCTCAAAGGCATCCAGAGCAGCCTGTCGCTCGGTCTCGGACATTTCCGACATGGAGAGACCGCCGGTGGACGCGGCAATGGCGCGTTGTGCTGCCAGGCTGGCACCTGACGCCGCAGGCGCCGTACCAGGTGCGTGGGCGCCAGCGTTGGCGACAACCGCAGTTGTGGCATTCGAGGAAGAGGAGCCCTGGCGCGAGGCATGGACTGGCATAGCACGCACAGCTTTGCGCAGCAGGTGAGTCTTGCCGAGTAGCAGCCGGCTGCGCTCGAGGAGTTGCTGGCGACTGGCTTCGACCTCTCGACGAGCGGCCTCCGCCTCCTCTGCCGCGGCCTTGGCGCGCTCCATCTCCTGCACGAGCTCTTCGTGGGCGTCGTCGGCAGCACGGAGCTGGCCCCGCAGCAGCTCTATAGCCTCGCGATCGGGAGTTCGGCCCTGCTCTGTGCGTTTCGCGGCGCTGGTCTGCTCGTCGAGCTCGCGCTGCTTGGCATCGAGGTCGGCCTCGAGTGCGCGCACCTTCTCCTCGAGAATGGCACGGTCGCCGTCGGCTTCTGCACGGTAGGAGCGGATCTGCTTCTCCTTGGCAGCCTCGATCTTGGCGATGGATTCGCGGATCTCGGCAGTGTCGGCATGCGCCGTCGAGAGCTGCTTGGTGAGTTCCTCAATGCGAGTCTGGGCGGTACGCAGCTCGGTCTCGATGCTAGAACCCTCGCTGAGCAGCGCCTCGATGCGGTTGCTGGCATCGGTGCGGGCAGCGCGGGCCTCTTCAATCTCGATCTGCATCTCCTGAAGGTGCTGCTCGAGCTCGTTGACCCGGTCGCCTTCCTCCAGGGCCTCCTGGCGTGCCTCGGCTTCCTGCCGATGGCTCGTCTCCAGATCTCGACGTAGCTGGCTCACCTCGTCGACCATATTGAGACGGCGCTCCTTTTCTGTCTCCAGGTCGGTGGTCAAAGCATCCAGGCGAGACGCAGCCTCCTTGCGCTGTGCTTCAGCGTCGTGGGCGCGAGATCGTTCGTCCTCCAGATCACGCTGCAACGATTCGGTCTCGCTGCGCATGCGCTCCAGCTCCTGCTTATGCTGGTCCTGCAGCTCGTCACGCTCACGGGCATGCTGGTCTCTTGCCTCCGTCAGCTCGCGCTGCAACTGCTCAAAGGCCTCAGTCGAGATTCCGTTTCCCGTTTTGTCGGAATCGGCAGCAGCCGCAGCGGTACCGTCAGCGATGCGTTTGCGTCTGCGGAGCCGACGGCGCTCGCGCACCGACGTGTCCGATCCACTTTCATCTTCTTCGTCCGATGCAAGCTCCTCTTCCTCGCCGAGCAGCTGAATGTGAACGAGCTGGACAAACTCCTCGTCGAGGTCCTGGAGTGCCGCTGCGAGTCGCTGCAAGGCAGCCTTGACCTCCGGAATCGGGCTCGGACTCGAGGCTGTGACCAATGCGGTAGTATGTGCACCCCCGGCCTCCGAATGGACGGTGGCGGACGAGGCAGGGTCGCTGCTGCCTGTATGACTTTGGTTGTTGGCAGACGTCTCGCGCAGCTTATGGTCGACCTGGTCGAGGACCTGGAAAAGTGCCTCGAGATCCTCAATACCAAGATCGGCGAGGGCTTCGCTGCTGACACGTGGAGTGGTGATCTCGAGACTTGGAGGTTTGTCGTCCATGCCCTTGACCTCCCAGGGCAGCAGAGACGACACGTCGGAGCGGTAGAGCTGGCGGCGCTTCCACTCGGAAGCCGAAAGCTTCGCCATGAGCTCCGCCAGGGACTGCGACTTGCCGAGAAAGTGCTTTGCAAACTCGCGGCGTCTCACGACCTCGACAACCGATGCGCCGTAGGCCCAGAGCATGTTTTTGAGGCGGCTGAGATGCTTGAAGCCGTCGAGCTTGTTGGAATGCAGGTCGGCATCAACGGCAGCCAGCAGTGCGCCTGTCTCGGCGAATTCGGACTGGAGGCTCGAGATGTCGATGAGAAGATGGAGACTGCGCTCGAGGATGTCGTTGCGATCCTGGGTGAGTCGCTGCACAGCCTCGCGGGCCACTTCGTCGAGCAGGACGAGCTCGTCAAAGCCGGCCACTACACGCTCAAAGGTGGCATGGTCGAGCCGGTCAGCTACGGGCCAGCCCTGGGCGTCCGGTGAGCAGGTGTCGTGGATAAAGGCGTGCAGGGTGCGAGCATGCTGCTCCGCCTCGAGCACGCGCTGGTAGGTTTCGTGGGAGATTTCCGGATTGGTGGCCTCGACTTCGGCCGCGAGGTCGCTGGTGTCCTTGCGCGTGACGGCGAGCTCCTCTCGGACCTGGTCAATGCGGCCACGCAAGTCGTTGAAGACCTTGGTGCACGCATCTGCCACGGCAGACATCTTGGTCTTGCTGATGTAGTCTCCGAGAGTACGATGCCGCGGTTTCGAGCCGTTGCCGGCAGAAGTGCCAGTGCCGGAATTCGAAGCGCTGTTCGCATTGCCGCCAGTATTGGCACCCAAAGAGGAGGAAGAAGACGTGGACTGAAGGCGAGGGTGAATCTGAACCATGCCGAGGATGTAGAGATCACGCTCGTAGCCGTCCAAGAGGCCACGCATGCGTGCGAGCTCCCTGTCGGCGACATCAGCAATGAGTGCACTGGCGCCCTGCTCGATCTTGGACGCATGCGACTGGAGATTGAGAAGGGCTATTTGGGTGCTGCGAGCTATCGAGGCGATGCGGTCGTAAAGGTCACGGCATCGTTGCTCGTAGCTGCTGGCGTGCTGGGCCAGCTGGGCGGTCCAGGCGACGAGTGTCTCGAGGGAGCGTGGCGTTGGGGGAAAATGGAGCTCGACGTCGTCGGGATTGAGTTGCGGCTCGAGGATGGGATGTTCTGCTAGCTCGGCTGCGAGCTCAGTCGGGTCGGTGTAGAGAAAGTCGCGATTGAATACGAAGAACTCTTGCGTGTTGCGCTCTGCTTGGGACGCTGTGATCGATTGCGATTCAGATGTGGTGTTTTGAGCCGATTGCTGGGTGATATGCTGGAGAAGCTGTTGGCTGAGTTGGCTGCCGTCTGAGGTCATGCAGATAATGGCGTCGGAAGGAATCTCGGCTGCGAGCGAGAGGCTGTCCAGGAGGTCTTCGAGTGTAGGGAACTGGGAGAGCGGCTGATTGACAATGATGGAGCGCCCATCGTGGGCCCTAATGACCCGCATAGCGGCGACAGATCCGTTCAGGCTCTGTGCTGTCTTGACAAGTGACAAGATTCACGGCCAACTTCTTTTGCTTCTTGCACGGTGCTGCTGCACCACACACCGGCCTCGACCACTCCGCTGTGATGGCTCGTTCGTAAAGGTGAGTGGCAGAGCAGGACTATGGGATCATGTCGAATAGCAGCAAATCTACGGAGGGACCGAAATATGAAGAGCGAGGTGAGCTGCAAGAATTGGCGCAGATGGATCAATGTGATGTGGTGCAAGAGGTATTTTGTGACGAGGATGCTGGTCTAGGACGGCACCCGAAGCGTGATTCACGTCAGACGGAGAGGCCAGTGATGCAAAAGAATGATGACGCTTTGGAACGGCTCAGCCCTCTTCGAATCCAGAGCTCCACGTCTTGTGATGATGAGAAGGGAGAGATAGCTACAGATGATGCCTCAAGAGAGGTTCTCGATGATGTCCACGAATGGATAATGCAGTCCGCAGCAGCAGCATCACACACACACATCAATCCCATTTCAGGGTCCAGTCACGCAGCTTCACTCGACTGTGCTCATTGCAGCCAACTGTAGTGTAGATTGCCTGGCTCGTTCTCTCTCTCTTGCGTCTGGGATTCAGGCATCTGAACTGCGACTGCGCGTTATCGACTCCAGCTTTGGCGTGATAGCGCTGCGCCGCGTGTCGGCAGCTTGCTCTGTTTTTTTTTGTTCCAATTCTCCACATGTTTGAGTCTTATGGCCTAACATTTGTTCCCCACCCCCCCTTGGGTCACGCGAGCCTTGTTTCCTTCACAGCTACTTAGTTGGACATTCGATCTTTTTTGGCTGCCTTTTTTCGTGCGACTGGAAGGAAAACTGGAAGAAGTGCGCCTCTTTTTTTGTCCATTTCCTTCCGACGCAACCAACAAGGCGTTCGTTGTATAGTGTTGTTAACACCTCTCCTCGACATTGATCCGACCGACGTTTTTGCCCCACTCCCATCAAATCGTAGCATTGCAGCAACCGGTCGTCTGAAAGAAACATGTCGACAGCAGCTTCTTCGACACTTTCTAGATCTGTGGCCAGGGCGTTGGCCGGCAGATCCGTTGCTGGCCGCCGTGCCGCTGCTGCGCCCTCGCTGATTCGCTCCGCTTCGACCTCCTCCTCGACACAGGAGGGATCAGCTTCCACGTCCTCGTCATCGACATCGACATCGACATCCTCAACGTCGACATGGAAACCAGCAATCTCCGCAGGAGTGTTGCCGGCGTACGACGAGGCACTCGCCTTTCTGTCTTCCCATGCCGCCTCTATCCAGGAAAAGATCGCGGGCATCGACTCGGATCCGTCCACTTCCTCGCTCGACGCTGAATCAAAGGCCGCGTTGAAGCAGAGCTTGCAGATCGCCGCAGAGATCAACGACCCCGCTGTCCTCGCCCAGTTCCAGCGCTCTAGTCCAACCTCCTACCCCTCGCACAGCGCCACTTTTCGTCACCTGAGAGAATCCACCTGGCGTCACAAGGGCTCGCTTGACAAACTCATGCAGCGTGCAACCGCCATGCATGTCCTCCCCGACGTACTCCCCTCCATCACGCCGACTGTGGATCTTCAGATTGCGTTTGGCCAGGGATCTGGATTCACCGACCATCAACAGCAAGGTGGTGATGTCCTAGCTGGTGTGTTTGTTGATGCAAACCACTCGGTTCTGCCGCCCACTATCAATGCTACGGCTTTCCACACCCATGAGAAACTGTATACGCTTCTCATCGTCGATCCGGACTCCCCCAACACCGAGAACCAGTCGTTTTCAACCCGTCTCCACGCACTCAAATCCAACATCCCCATCAAAGCCACTACTTCTCACATCCCCATCGACATCTCTTCCACAGCGACAACACAACCAGACTCGTCAATCCTCGAATTCGCCTACCTCCCTCCCCATCCGCAACAGGGTACCCCCTACCACAGATACACCGCCATCCTGTTCGAACAGCAATCCCCCTCCTCCCCAACCGAGCCTGCATTGGACCTTGAAACCACGGCCAACTTCAACATCCCTGCCTTTGTCGCTCAGAGGAACCTCACGCCCGTTGGTCTCCACTTTTGGAGATCTGTGTGGTCGGACGCTGCCGCCCCCGCCATCTCGGGCGTCTACTCTGACATCCTCAGTACGTACCCCCAACCCGACTTATTTGTTTACTCGCATGCACACCGCGGTACACGATGCAAACTTGACAACTGACCTCTGTTCCCGAACCCATCTCATTCTCCTGACGCATGTATCGATTTCCAACGACAGAAACGCACGAACCGAAATTCACCCGTCCCCCCCGCCTCGACAAGGTCCGCAAGGAGATCGGCGACATCGGAAGCAAGTGGTTCTAATCCCAACCTCCCAACCTCCCAACCTCCCAACCTCGCACAACTTGGCTTTGTTCCACATCCCCCGCTTCTCCTCCCCGTGCCTTTTCAAGCCGGGGTTTTCTCCCAGTTAACCCGTGTATCCTGTATCAGTACAAAAATGTCCAATGTGCAACTTTGAGTTCTCGTCTCCTTGTCGCCTCGTCTACCCATCTACTCAGGTCCGACTGCCGTTGTGGGATGTGCTTCTCAAGATCGTGCTGTGCTCCTCGTCTACCCATCTACTCAGGTCCGACTGACATTGTGATACGTGCTTCCCAAGATCGTGCTGTGCTCAAAAAGGGTCTCAATGGCTCGGTGCATCTGTGTCTACCCATCTACTCAGGTCCGACTGACATTGTGGTCCGTGCCTCTCAAGATCGTGCTGTGCTCAAAAAGTCTCAGTGACTCGGTGTATCTGTATATGGAGGCTTAGGAAAAGCTTTCATTGATCTGATTGAATTGGTGAAAAATCCGCCGAGATTTGGCGGGTGGATTGTGCAGTTGTGCGATTGTGCGGTGGCAGGTGGCAGGTGGCTGTGTGACGACCAGATGCAAAAGAGCAAGAGAGCGGTGAGGCCGGTTGCGGTTGCGATGTGATGCGTTGCTTGCGAGGAAGCGACGCACTCACCTGCAGGCTCAAGTCTCGTGTGAAGCCAGGCAGTGGTAGCGGTAGTGGTAGCGGTAGCGGTCACGGTAGCCGTAGTGGATTAGTGGACATGCTCAGGTCCAGAGTCCGTATTTCTTGCTGGGCCAAGTCTGCCAGAGGCGGATAGTGCCGTCTTCTGAGCCAGATGCGGCGAGTTCGCCGTCCGGGGAGTAAGCGACGGTGTGGGCTGGGCCGTGGTGGCCTTTGTGCAGTTCGCGTTCAGCGGCTGATTCAAAGTCGTAGATCCTAACCCAGCCATCTGCGGAGGAGCCGGCTACAAACCTATCGGCGAGGGTGGGATGCAAAGAGGCAGAAGACACGGGGATGGAGAGACTGTGTTGTTTTCGAATCTGTCTTGAAAAGGCGTCGATAAAGTAGACTGTCTTTCCGGATGTGACTGTGAGGAGTTCGCCGAGGCAGGTGGAGCTTCGTTCCATGCTGGAGATGGGGTCTTGGAATACGAGTTCCGAGGTCTTTTCCAGGGTGCGGGTGTCCCACCATCGAACCACCTTGTCTTCGCCTGCGGACACGACTACGTTGCTGTCGCCAGAGGTGCCGGCGGCACCACTGCCATTGCGGTGCCAGACACTGCTCTTGATCACGCCGTCGTGCGCAACGCCCTTGGTGTCGTCAAAGACAAAGTAGTCGGGCTGTGCATCGGGCCGTTGCAGATCAAACAGTCGCAGCTTCTTCTCGTGGCCACCCGTGAGGATCTTGGTTCCGGGGGCATTGATCGCAACGGTACGCACGATGTGGTTGTGCGGGAACGTGTGCAGACAGTCGCCAGTAAAGGTGTCCCACACCTTGGCCGAGAAATCGGCACTGCCCGTGACCGCCATCGATGCATCCCCGCCCGACAGCTTGCCGCACCACACGGCACCCTTGTGGCCCAGGAACGTACCAACCCAGTCTCCGAGCCAGTCTCGCAGCATTGGGTTGCCGTCCTTGCAGCTCGACAGCAGCGAATATGTACCGTCATCCTGCAAGTCCGAAAACTCGAGGTGGACAACCGGACGCGTGTGGCCCGAACATGTCAGCGGAACCGACTTCTGAACTGCTCCAGATGCCATCTTGGATCGAATGCCAAAGCCTGTCGAGGTGCGCGATGTATGCAGGTGTGTTTGAAGGCGCGGATTGCTGACACTAGCCGCAGAAAGGCTTAACGGTGCAAGGAGAACTTTGGTAGCGAGTTATGTCGCTGTCAAATGGGCCTGCTGGTGCTGTCGATAGAGCTTTGGATCCAGATGGTTTGGCGATATTGAGAAGCTGTACCGACGCGGGTGCAAGGATCGCGATGCGGGTCCAAAAGCACAGAAACTTGTGGAAGATCGTAGATCAAAAGGGTGTCAAAGGTCGTTTAGGACGGAGCTTCTTGGGTTGGTATCGTGTTTTGCCAACTGCGAGAAGCAAGGGTTGAACAAAAGGTTCAGTGTCGAAAGTGCGTAGAATGCTGAGAAAGCACTGGATTAGCAGAGAGCTGGGTGACTGATGGTCAATCGGAAACCTTGGGTATTGATCCAAGCAGGTGACAGAGAATAAGCCCGTAAGTAAGGTGAGAGGGAGGGGAAGACTGGAGACAGAAACGAGTCCGGTGAAGATGCTAGCTTGACGGCCTATACGTCAAGACGGAGTTGCTGCGGGATTGCAATACAAAGAGGCTTTTGATGTGTGCAGATGTGGTGTGGTGACAGATGCCCAGTGACGATGGAGCGTGATGCTGAAAATTGGTGATCCGTGACGAGTATAGAGATCGCAGGAGAGAGGATGGGGTGTTTTGCTTCTGGCAATCGAGCCAAAGAGAAGACACTAGCAGGCGCAGCTGATGGAGATCAGAGACTGAATTGCCGATTGCGAAACGGGATCAAGATAGCGTGGCTGTCGGTATCGAGAGATGGGGATCGAATCGTTCAGAGATGAAGGGCGACTGAGCCACGAGAGAGAGGCAGCAATCTTGTGAGGCGGGATCGAAGCAATGCGCGATGTGAAGCGTGCTGCAAGAGACGCGGGATAGAAAGTGTCTGGAAAAAGCGACTTGGGCACCTTGGACAAGGACAGGTTGAAGTTCAACAGAGCTGTTGTCGACAGAGGCGTGCGTCTGGAGTTGACAGTCGCGAGCAGGATTGATTGGCAGATGACAGAGCTTGTTGCGGCAGTACCACGTTGTTGAGCTTTGCTTTGTCGGTCGCAAATAGTCACGAGCGATGCAGTTGTCGGACGTGCCGAGGCTGATGATCCTAGGGCAACAAGGACGCTGAGTCAAGCTAGAGCGAGGCGGGCGGGACTCGTGTGATCAGCTAGAGGGAAGTGGAAGTGATACAGAATCGATTCAGGTGGTTCGTTAGATCTCGACGTTCAGAGTCTGTGCGAGGTGACAGTGACAGTGTGTCGAGCTCGAAAGGACTCGACCGAGACGATTGGTGATATTATGCGTGAGAAAGGGGACAAGAGATTCGCCAGGGACGAATGTGATGAGATGATCACAAGATAAAGAAAAAGAACAAAGAGAGACGATGGATCTGGAAGGACACAAAAGACGACCTTCGACTCCAGTCGAACAGACCAGTACGGCACCGTACCACGTTGACGTGTGTGTTTCGCTCTCTTCGGTGTCTGTACAGGCACAGTACTGTACTGCACCACGGCTGCACATTCGGCTGGCTGATTGCAGTTGCATGGCGGTTCATTTTGCTTCTCCTCTTTCTCTCTTTTGTTGTCGCTGTACGGTACGGTGGTGTGTCTGTGTACGAGCGTGCGCGTAAATCTGTTTGGCGGACCCAAAATTTAGCTGTTCCTGCTGCTGCTGCTGCCATGGCTCGACAAGCAAGAAACTCACAAACAGGGTCCGTGATCGGGCACTCGGACACGCCCTGCCTCTCGGTAAAGTCACCTGGCAACTCACAACCAATTTACTGACGTGTCAAGCAACACAAAACTCCCAAGAAAAAAAGAGACGCTAAAAAGAGCGAAGAAAATCAATCCAGGCAGCACACATACCATTCGAAAGAAACCACTGAGATCAAGCTCGATGGCGTGACACGAAACTCATTACACGGTATCATGTCGACCCCCGTGCGTATCATCACGACACAACCAAGCATGTTGGTACAGATCGCAATTAGAAAAAAAAAGACTTACAGCTCGACCGTTACAAAGGAATCAAGGCTCCAAGAGCTGCAAATGAGAAAAAGTACAGAGTGACCACGCGGTGCAATCGCGTTGTGAAAAAGGCCTAGACTACTCCGTAGGCCGATTCCACTGGGTCTTGCGGGTAGCAAGCTCGACGTAAAAGTAGCTTCCGTGGGTGCGGGATTTTTTAGCGCCCCAGCCGGGGGGTAGTGGGCCTTCGTTGTCCTCAGAGACCAGGTCTGGGGAGAGTTGTAGGACGGGTTTGCTGGGGACGGTGGCGGCAGCTTCTGATTCCTGGGCGTCTTTTTCGGCCTGTGCGATCGCGTCGGCTGAGGGCGAGCGTCGTACGGTTTCGGTGCGGGTTAGGGTTGGTTCCTTCCTCGTCGAAACGTCCAGACCTGCTTCGTTCGATGGCTCCAACGATGTCGTGGATGCGTCGCCGGCATGTGCCTGGGATGTATCGCCTTCGGCCCTCTCTCCTCCCACCGACTCATCCCCGTCTTCTTCTTTAATGCCGCCGTCGTGATCCTCGTCTTCCTCGAGTTCACCCATCACAACTGGGATCAGCTGCCGTCTAGCTAGAGCAAGAGACGCTTTGAACGTGGCACTTCTCGAGATGGCCTGTTTGACACACCGCATCGACTTGACGCATCCAGACAGCAGGCCGGCTACACTGAGACGCGCACGGAGCTCGATCTGGGTGTCCTCGTCACCGATGAGCTTTCGATCCGTAGGACGGCGGAGGATCTGTTCCTCGACTCGAGGACCGTCCGAATGCCGACCCAGCGAAGGGTACACGCGTCCGGCAACGTGCGAAATGTGGACGCTCACCTCCCGAGGCAGGCGTGCCTGGAGTCGCTCGCTCAGCGATACCATCACGAAACCAGGGGGCAGGGGCGGCATGCTCGGCAACCCGGGCCTCTCGGTAAGCACCGTCGGCTGGGGCAAGAGCGCCCGCAGCGCCGACAGATACTGCTGCGACGCCTGCTCGTTATCTCTGATGGCGACGGGGACCGACTCGTCGGCGTTTCCCCCGTCAATACCCGCCTGAATCTTTTCGATTTGCTCGTCGAGTCGCTTCTTGAGCGCGTTGTACTTGGTCACCGTCATGATCTCGTACAGCTCGCCCGACAGTGCAACCGGCTTCTTGGGCTGCTTGGGATCTTCAAAGATGGCGCCGAGTCGCAAAATGTACGATGCATCCTCGTCGAGCAGTGCCGCCGGTGGATCTGGCTCGTTTGGAGCCTTGTCGCCCGCAATGACTGTGTTGAGCAGACGCTGCAGCCGCTTCACCTCGGCAGGCGAGAATCGCAGCCGTACCACATCGCCCACCCAGATGCGCTCCGTACCCAGGAACAGTCCTTGGTAATATCGCAGACCCTGCTCGATCAGCGTACCACCGATCGCATCTCCACTTGCTGCACTTGCCCCTCCCACTGCCTGCACTGTGTTGGCAGCTGCAAACGACGCGCCAGATCCAAGGTCGCGCAAAACCCCCTCGGCAGTATCCGCACCCGAGTAGGCATCTGTCGGGTTGAACCAGCCGCGCAAGATCGCACTGGTCTGCACCGCGTGCGCAAACGCTACAAGGGCGCGGGTAAAGTCTGGCTCAGGCAGATCCGCGTTGCTGCGCATGAGGTTGAGATTTGGCGCCTCGATGTCCGTAGTGAGCCACGAGTGTAGCTCGGGTGGACCCAGGTCGCACTCAAGCACGCCCGGAGGGATAAAGCCGGCGAGGTACGGTTTCAGCGACGTCTCTGGCACCTTTGCCTGTTCTGATGTGCCGAGCAGCACGACCTGGTACGCGGCACGCTGTTGAACCCGCCCATTGAGAGAGAAGCTGGTACTGCCGGTATCGTCGAGGCTGCTGTTGTCGTGGCCGTTCGTTCGGTCGGGCTCCGCATCTGCTGTCGACTTGTCCTTGTCTTGCTCATGGCCCGGGAGCACCTCGATATCGATAGCTGGATCCCGGATCACGACAGGCCACGATTGCAGGGTACGCGTGTCGCAGGTCGGATCGACCAAGGGCTTAGTGAGTTCGCACCACACAACTTCGCCGATTCGGTAGCCCTCGCACTGGCCCGCTTTGAGCTCGCGACGGAGCTCGACTTCACGGTGAGGAACCGAGGTCACCGACACGCCTGGCGTGAGGCGGCGCATGTCGACGCCGCGCACCAAGATCGAAGTGTTGGCATAGACCTGGTCCGGCTTTGTCGGAGTGGATCCGGCGCCATTCCCATTGGCCTCGTCGCCGTTCTTGGCCCTCTTGCGCGCGCCGGCGGCAGCGGCATCCGCAGCACTCATGTTGGGGTCGACGAGTTTGCGCTTTGCCCCTTCGCCTGCTTTCTTGACGGGGGTAGTGCTGGGCGTACCGTTCTTGGATCCAAGTGGACGTCCTGGTCCTCGCTTGGCCGGCGCCTTGGCTGTAGCGGGCCCCTTGTAGCAGTACTTGCATCTGCAATTCGCGACATTCATATCCGGGTCGCGAATGAGCCAGACAAGGTGCTCTACCGCCTCCTTGGTGGAGCGAAAGCGATGACCGTAGCTGCCAAAGAGGTAGGGATCCGTGCGATAGTCATTCCGTGGGCCTTTGCGCTGCTCGGTAAATGTGTAATCGCGAGGAAAGTCGTGCAACTTCCACTTGGTGCGGGTGCGGGAGAGTGGCGGCAGGCCAAATATCGCGTGGAGCTGCTCGCCGATGGCTGCACGCCAGGCTTCGTGCCTCTTTTCCTCGCGCGAGAAGATGTGATAGTAATTGCATTCTGCGTCGGATGGATCCGGTAACGCGACGTTGGGTGGTCCGTAGTTGGGGTCGCCATCCGACCTGGGTATGCGGATGAAGCCATCGGCCTGAAAGATGTCTTCGTCGGCCGCTGCCTCCTCGAACGACAGCATGGCGGTGATGCTTACAGATTGAGGAGGGTGAAGGTCGCGCTTCGGCCTCCTCCACCTCCTAGCGTTTGTTACGGTGATTGGCTATTTGGAAGATGTCGTACATAGGCTCGTGACAACCAGGGTCGAATGAGGCCGAGCTGAGCGGTATTTCCTGGCCTGAGCTACGTCCTAGCAAGTGCTGAAGGCAGAGTTCGACCGATGGTCAAAAGAAAACAGAGTGATGGTGTTTCAATGTCGTCCGAGCTACGGTGAGCAGATGTGGAGGTAGATGAACGAGAGCATCAAGATTTCCGCCAGCGTATAGAGATTGAGCTGACTGGAGACGGAAGATGTCGTCGGTCTCTTCAAAAACAAAATACAGTGGAAGCGGAAACGGCGGGAACACGAGCGGAAAGGCGGATCGCAGGGACGAACTGAGCGCGACTACCGGGCGTGACTTGCTAGCGCTCCGGCTAAATGCTATGTGAAATGGCCGACGTTCCGGGTAGCGAAGGCAACAAGCCTTATGCTGATGGCTAATGAATGTGGCGCAGAAGTCCGCTTCGCCTGTGCGGATAAAGGTGAGGGCCTTGGCGCTTGTTGCTGCGGAAAGACGAAGAGAAGGATGATAGGGTGGGAGAAGGAAAGGAAGGAATGGTGTGCGGCAACGATCAGAACAAAGGCAACCAGTTGAACAGGCGTCGGTCCACAAAAAATGCAGCTGCGGCTGGAAGTGGCGCAGTACATTATTCTTGAAGTCGCGTCGTCGAAAACCCGAAAAAAAAGGGTCAGCACAGTAGCACGTCAAAGAAGGGTACACAGTACAGTGCTGCATGACATGCGAAGCTGGGGCGCCAACCTGCCCCCATCTGCTTGTGAGCAAGTCGAGAAAGAAGACCCGCGTTTGGCGTGCATCTCAAGGAGAGTAGTACAGTAGTACGTGTGTTCTATGCGCTGTGCCTGGTCCGCTCGACGCCCAAGACCGTGACATACATATCTCTGACTTGAGACCAAGTCAAACGCGTAGTTGCACTGTACTACTGTACTGTGGATGGGGCGAGGCGTGGTCCACACTGTAAAAAAAAAATGCAACGGACCACTTGCATATTGACGCCGATCCATGCAGTTTCAAATGACATCACAAAGCCTTCCACCACCAACCGACATCGTCCATTGCACAATCGAGCCCATCGCCAGACGAGACCAAGGAGAGAAAAAAGTGGTATGAAGCATGGCATTGGACGGGAATCAAAAGCTATAATACTGGTACTGTACACGGATGCTGCGAGAACGAAAAGACCAAAGACACGGAATGCGAGATGGAGGCTGGGTAGGACGGATGAAGGAGACGGTCTGTTGCGCTGCGCTACCGGACGCTGGCCTCTCCGGTACGGAAAAGGTGAGTGAACGTCCCCGGCGAACTCAGCGAGATGAAGGCAGTACATGTATCTACAGAAGTGTCCACTTCAGACAGTAGTGTGATTGAGTGCGAAAGACGCGCTCAGAAATCAATAGCATTCTGCTCCTGCTGAGCGCGTCGGAGAGCCCGAGTCTGCTTAGCAATCGCATTGCAATGGCGTTCGAACATCTCGACGAAGGGTTTGAGGCTTGTTTTTTCCCAGTCCTGTCTTGCGTTTGTGAGGGCGTCTAGTTCTGCCTGGGATTTGTTCTTGTAGTTGCTGTGGTGTGCGGCTGACGATTGGGCTGTCGGAGCTGATGCCGATGCTGTATTTTGAGGCGAGCCAGAAGTGGAGTCGGGGGAAGATGCGGAGGCGGAGCGGGCTTCGTACGAGTTGAGTTCGCGCAAAAGCTGGGCAACAGTGGGGCAGCTGGTCTCGGGATCAAAGTCGTGCACCTTTGCCGGGTCGACAGGTACACACACCCTTCCCGTTGCCGGATGCACCACGAACGGAGACTTGAGCAAGTGGTTGAGGTGTTTCGAGACCTCTGCGTCGATGCGCGGATACGTGTACTGCAGAATAATGTCTTCTAGGGAGGGACGCCAGATTTTCTCGCTCTTGTACTCGCCGGCGCGGGAGGCGGCCTCCATGACATCCTGCCATTTTTCCAGACTCGGTCTGTCCGAATGCCGGGTCCATTTGCCGCGCAGCTTTTCAACGGCTTCCGTTTCGCTCTGGGGTAGGAGCTGCAGCAGCACCTCCCAGTGTTTCTGCGCCCGGAAACAGTCCTGGTCGCGCAACACCGTGTCGACAAACGCGCGCTTCAGTGGTCCTCCCTCTGCATTTTCTAGGCCGATGGCTCGTCGAAGACTTGGATGGAGGCTTCGCGTGGCTCCGTTGGGGACCCATCCCGCATCGACTTTCTTGATCTGGTTTGCACTGCCCTTGACCACTTCGAGCCAACCGACGATGGCTTTGCGTGCGTCATCGGCCAGCTCGCATGCTCCCCGGTCCGAGATCCAGCAGTGAATACCACGTCGACCGGAATAGACCCAGAGGAGTTGTTCGAATCCAAAGTCTTCCCGGAGTCCCTGGTCGAGCACCTCGACAGCCACGGCGATAAATGCCCAGCATCGCTTGCAGATGCCCTTTCCCGAGCAACACGTCCGCACCTCGTCGTAGTCGGTCATGTCGATATCAAACACGAGTTCACGCAGCACCGGTTTGAACGACGCCTTCTGCACCGTCTTTCGATCCTTTGGCTTGGCAGTGTAGACCGGACCGATCTCGAAACGCGCCGGATTGAGTCTGCAGACCTCCTTCTTGAGTTCTTCAGCGGACGAGAACGAGTTGTAACGCAGATACGCCTCGTTCTGTAACGTGAATGCGAATTCGCGGTGGGTGAAGGACTTGGTGGCTGCCATGTGCGGAAGGTCCTGGTTGAGCCAGGAAAAGAGCTGTTTCCATGGGAAAAGACGGCGGTAGAAGGAGAGCATCGACATGGGGTCGGATGAGTCGCGGACCTCGATGGCGCGCTCATCGATGGTGGAGAACGCGGCATCCAGCTGTCCGTCGTCGTGGTCAAAGTCGAGATCCATGTCTGGCGGCGGTGGACGCGCCGCCGGCAGCTCTGAGACAGGCGGAAGCACGGCTGTTGCCATTGTGATGCTGTGTGATGTGGGGAAGCGGCGATTGCACTCTTGTGGTCGAGGAGGCGGGCTTAATTCGAAGCGCAAGGGATGCGAGACGGTAGCTGTGATTCGGTCTCTCCGAAATCCAGTCCGTGGCAGTGGTACTTGTGCGAGAGATGGTATAGTTGATTACTGAGTGACAGAACAAGAGATGGTCAAGAGGACGAAGCCGAGTGCAAGAACAAAAAGTGTGCTTGCTGCTCGGACTGAATTGCGTGAGTGTGAGTTGCAACTCGACAACGTTTTCCGGCAGGGAAGCAGTCATTTACGCGCTGTGCAACGGGAAAAAAAGGTTGCTCCAGAACAGTACGTGTTTAGTGACTTGGCGGGTTGGCGTGTTGGCGTGTGTCGTGTTGATTGCGTTGGTGTCACTCTCCCAACCGCCATAAGAGACGAGACGCGTCTTTGTTGCAGCTTGCGGACTAACAATTCCAGACCTAACATTCTAGAGAGCGACCGAAATTGAATAATGATGAATTAATGGGTGTGCCTGAATGATGATTTCACCACGCGCCACGCGATGTTCGACGAGGGAAGGATGCATCGGCCAATTGTTCGGGCAAACCCCACACACACCCACTCACACACAGGCCAAGCTCGAGTCCCGAAGAACAAGATCGAGCAGTCGTCGACAATCAACAAGTGGAGAAGCCACTAGTTCTACCAAGACCTCTCACCAACCCTGATCATCAACGCATCGCTACGATTTGGAATCGACCATACGTTGGCTGAAGGTGACAAGATGGCGCCCTACAATGGAGCTCGCACAAAGGTGCAGCTCAAGCTAACGATTCAGCGCTGCAAGATGCTGCAGGAGAAAAAGGTGAGTGCCAGCGACACTTGTTTCTGACTCGATCCATGAAGGCGATGTCGATTATTGACACGCAACGCTTTGTATCTCGATCGCACTTCTCTAGGAAGCGATGTTGAAGCAAGCAAGGCGGGACATTGCTTCATTGGTCGAGAAGGGCAAGCTCGAAACCGCACGGATCAAGACCGAAGGGATTATCTGCGAAGACATCCATCTGGAGCTGCTGGAGCTGATGGAGCTGTACTGCGAGACGCTACTGGCACGGTTTGCGCTCCTGGATATGGCGACAAGAGAGCCGGATCCCAGCATCGCTCCCGCTCTCTGTGCTGTCATCCACGCAGCTCCACGGACAGAACTGAAAGAACTTCACGTCCTTAGAGAATTACTTATGAGTCGATACGGTCGCGATTTCGCACAAGATACCATGGATAATGCCGACAACTGCGTACCCGATCGCGTCATTGCCAAACTCGTCGTTGAGACCCCCGATCCCAAGCTGGTTGAACTGTGAGTCCATGCCCCAGCCACTCCTATATTGATTTGTGTCTGTTGCAGGCGATGTAGAGACTGACAGACGAATACCCACTAACATCCTCGCAATTTGAACAACGAACAGATACATCTTTGAAATCTGCAAAGCCTACGACGTACCTTTCTCGTCAGAGCTGCTTCCCGAGACACGAATCCCGGTTGAAGAGGATGTCGACAATGCGGCTGATGCAACCGAGGACGCTGACGCCAATGCTGGTGGGGAGAAGAACGAAAAGGCCACCGTCGACGCCGCCACATCGTCGTCGTCTTCCGCGGGGGGCGAAAAGTCAAACAAGACCAGCGGGACAGACGAGAAACCCTCCAAATCTACCACCGCCAAATCTGATTCCAAACCTTCCTCGACAACCACGAGTACGACAAACGGAGGCGGCTCGACAGCCGCGAAAAAGTCGTCGGTAAAGGACGAATATGACTCGCTCGAGGCTCGCTTTGCAGCGCTCAAGCGTCGATGACCACTTTCTCCCTTGTTCTGTGTTGCTCGTCTCGGACTTTGGCGATCTGGCATTCTACCTTGACTTGGTGACGTGATGAAGGGGTATAGCATGGGAATCTAGAAGTACATTGTCCAAGGAACGCGTGTGATGATGTTCTGGCTGTACAAGTGTGACGAGTGACGGCGAATTGTGACGAGTGACGAAGTGACGAGATGAGATGCATGTCCGATGTTTCCACACGTCACGCGGCTTGGACAGTAGAAGGCGCAGTGCCGAGCTGAGCAAGCTGGGCTCTGTGCATTCTGTCCAGCGTTTTCTCTTCATAGTCTCTCGAGTAGGTTTGCGGGTACGTGTGTCTTGCCGAGTTGTGCTGGCCTGTTGCTGATGCGGGTCCGATTTCGTCTTGCATTGCTACATCTGCGTCAGCTTCAATTTCAGAGGAAAAGGCGTTGAGATCGGTGGGAATATCTTCCGGTCGAGCAATGCCGCGTTTGCGGATCCACCGAATACGAGCTGGTTCGAAATACACCTTTTCCTTGACACCGTCTTCCCGGCGTTTTTCTTCGTACCTCGCCCAGCCCATGTAGCAATCTTCCAGTAGGCCGGTACATCGCATCTCTCCACCCTGCAGCACAGCTTGCCAGGCATCCGACAGCTCGGTGAACGAGGCAAGTGCGGTGATTTCCCGCTTCATCTTCTTGCCTGACGAGGGAAGCTGGAACTGGAGGTGCTCGAGGGGGCCGAATTGCGCAGCTAGTGCCGAAGCAAGTGGCGTTGATAGTAATTCCTCCGTCGTCGTCATCTTCATCGTTGTCGGGGCATGTGTCTGTGTTGGCTGACCGGTCATCTGTGCGAGTTGTGTGCTGGGAAACCGAACGCGAATGGTGCGGTCCAGTGGATCGAGTGGAGGCGGTTGTCTTCGCAGAGCCTGTTCCTCTGCTTTCCGTCTTTGCGCAGAAGCAGCTCGATCTTCGTCCCTACGTCTCTTTTCAGCTTGACGCTGTTTCTCAAGCAGCATGGACCTGGCCTCTTGTTGAAGCAGATCGATCTTGGCCTGGCGTTCGCGTTGTCTGCGATCTGCATCTTCTCGTTTGCGGTAGGCTTGCTGTTCGCTCCGCTCCAGCTCGTCAGCCATCTGCTTGCGTCGGTCTGCATACTGTTCCTGACGTTGACGGCGCGCTGTTTCCTCCTGCGTCTGCTGTACAGCTTTGGCCCGTGCTGCAGGGTCCATCAGCGTCTCATACGCTAGGTTGATCCGGTGGAATCGATTTGCTGCTTCAACGGGGTCGACATCTTTGCCTGCCTTGTCCGGGTGGTATCGCAACGACAGTTTTCGATATGCTTTTTTGATCTCGGCTTCGCTCGCGCTGCTGGGAAGTCCCAGCACCCGAAAGCTGTCTTGCAGATCTGCGGTCGATGAAGACATGATGTCGGCCCCCGTGTCTTTGTCGCCGCGAATCCTTCGATGTTGGCTACGACCCAGTCAATCCGGATACCTGGACTGGTTGGGCGCACCGCTCTGTTTCGATGCTAGTGAAGAGTCCGTAAACTGAAGACGCAGTGAAGAGTGTAGATGGGTGGGGGATGGTCTCGCCATCAAGGGAATGAGCAGGCAGGCAAATAGGGTCCACCGGTTGGACTGAACCAATATTGTTTGATTCCTCGCGAATGCCCGACTTCCGGAAACACAACGAGAAGGATGCACACATTTCGGCTTCAGAACATAGCCAAAGTGCCAAAAGTGGAGAAAAATCAAGCAAGAGGCGGCGTCGGTGGGAGAAAAAAAATGTTTTTTTAGCATTTTGGCGTATTGCTTCACACGCCAAAGACGGAGGGGTTGAACATGTATCAGAGGTACAGCTGGTACGAATGTGACCTTTGTCTCTTTCATACCTTTTCCTGCTATCACTGTCGCTACTCAGCTACTCTACGCCAAAAGCAGCATCAAGATGTCTTCGGCTGCTGTGACGCTGGCGGGACGTGGGAGTGCCAGGTCGATATCGACGCTGCTTGGCGGTGCTCGGCACGCCCTCTCTGTGCACCGCACTGTGACTTCGCCTTCTTCTTCCTCTTCATCTCGAGTCAGCGTTGTCTCTTCGACTTCATTCGCTGGTTCATCGTCTGGTCAACCTCGAGGCTTTGTCTCGTCTTGCATCCACTGCGAACAGACAGCAGGCTCAGACGCGGCGAAAGAGTCTGCGTCTACCGCCACAACGACCGAGGCGGAGGAATCGGAAGTGAAACCGAAACGCAAGAATACCAAGCGACGCACCAAGGCTCAGATCGAGGCGGATCGACTCGAGAGAGTGAATCTTGGTCTTCCTCGGATTCGCAAGAGACGGTCGAAGACGGCGCTGGTCAATGCGCCCACCGACGCTGGTACGGAGGGAGCGTCTGGCTCTGCATCCGGCTCTTCGACGCTGACTCCTGCCGAGGACCTTTCCGAGCCAACAGCAGCCGATAAGAGACGAGCCAGCAAGATGACAAATGAGGAGCTGGAAAAGGAAGCCGAAGAACAACGTGCCGAGATTGCCAGTATCCAAGAAGTTCTGGGACACATGGAGTACGAGCATCTTCCGCCCAGGAGCGAGTGGAAAAAGGCATTCCCCGTCGGTAAGGCGTATTCCACCTCGTTCCGGTACTTTACGAGCAACAAGGCGACGATCGCAGATATGCTCGAGGCTCTGGATCTCGGATCCACGGAGAGGAACGGGGAGAAGGTCACCGTGCTAGAAGGATACCCCGGTCCAGGTACTACCGCGTCGCAACTGCTCCAGTCTCCACACGTCGAAAAGGTGGTTGCTCTGGAGGCAACACCACGCTATCTCAAGGGACTGGAGGCACTGCAGCAGACCCTGGCCAAGAAGGGCGAGGCGGATCGTCTAGATATGATGCCACTCTCGGCGTATCTTTGGGACTCATATTCGGCGCTGATCAAGTCGGGGAAACTGCAACATCTCAACGGTCGAGTTGCCTTTAGCGATGCCCATACCGAGGGTGAGGAGGGAAGCACGGTCGACTTTACCCAAGACAACATCGCTCCGCCTGACCACACGGATGCGAGCTGGCAGAAGCTGTCTCCGCTGTTGTTTTTCGCTCAACTTCCCAACACCGTGTATGGCGAGCAGCTGTTTGCACAGACGGTCACGTCGATCGCCAACCGAGGATGGCTGTTCCGATACGGCCGTGTCCAGCTGGCATTTGTCTGTGGAGAGGCGCTTGCAAAGCGGTGTCTTGCTCAACCTGGTGACAAGTCTTCACGAGGCAAGCTGGGAACCACTGTACAGTGCCTTGCCGATGTAGCTGTGCACAAATACCCCGAAGATCTGCAGCCGCACGGCCACCACTTTTTCCCCTCCACCATCAGCATCGGTCCTCGAGTTCCGCTGTCGGGCAGCTCCCTGATTCCAAACAGCAACCCTTCAACCGGTCTCACGAGAACAGGACTCGTGATGATGACAGTCACGCCGAAACAAACCCCGCTCATCAAGGCTCGCGAAATCGAGGCCTTCGAGTTCATCACCAGAAACCTCTTTATCCTCCGCGCAAAGACGGTAGGCGAGGCCCTCACCCACGTCGCGCCAGGCGGACAAAACATCCTCAACATGATGACCAAAAAACAAGTCAAGGAGGGCATCATTGCTAAAGACGAAATCGTGTCCGCTGGCATGAAGGTCAACGACCTCACCAATACTCAGTGGGCTGCACTTGCACGCACGTTTGAAAAGTGGCCCTTCCGTCCCAGGCACCTCTTTGAAGAGGGTCGTATCAAGGCCGATAGCAAGGGTCACAACTGATCCCAGCTATGGCTTCTTGCCTAGCCCCGTCCCCTCCATCGACTCCTTCGCCAAGTCGTTCCCAGCATCTCGCGTTCACCACATGTCATTTATCGTGCAATCAGCATATTACACCGCTTCCATTATTGCTTGTAGGGTTGAGCGTAGAGACAATCAAGAATGGACTGAGAGTGATTATGCGTCTTGCTGCAGGCCGTGGGCGGCTTTTCTGCGGTAGGCAGCCTGGTCCCGCAGCCACTGGCGGTACTGCTTGATGCTGCCGATCTTCTCGCCGTAGTAGTCTGGAACGGGGTTCTGCATGGACTGACGGGTCGGGTCTACGCGGTTTCGCTTGATGTGCTCGTAAAAGTCGTGGTCCTTTTGTGCGATCTGCTGTGCATTCTTTCTGTGAATAAGCGACCAGATTCCCGTGCCGATGGTTGGGCCAGTGAGCCAGCCAAGACCGGTGCAAGCGAGCGTAAGACCGGCATTGATGTAGATCGGGTCGATGCCGCCAATGGCGTTGGATGGGTCAATCTCGAGAGTGAGGAAATAGCTGCCGGCTGCTGCACCCGCCAGCAACGTCGTGGGGATGGTGGTCACCATGCCTGCCAATCTACGAGAGCGACGCAGCTGCAGGTATCGGTCCCATGGCAGCACAGCGCCGCCAGTCGAGGTTGAGGTGGCAGCAGGGCTGTCTTGCGCATACGAGGAGCTGCTGCTGGTGCTGAAGTCGCGACAAGGAGCCATCATCGTGGTCGGAGCAGGGGCCGAAGCGGACAGTCGAGACGACGACGCAACAGCAGCTCCCGCCGGTGCACGCAGCGTTGACGCAGCAGCGCCAAGGCCTAGTTTCGAGGTTGAAGCCGCGATCATGATGAACGACAGTGTGATCTCAGCGGTATCGGGGAGATAGTGATGATGAGAGCAGAGGGGAAGTTCAAACGTGACAAGTTAGGCTCTTCGACGCGGTGACCGTGCAGCGGTGTCTTGTAACAAAGAAGGCTTCCGACACGAGCTGAATTGATGGAAGAAAGTGGAGAGTGCCGGCCCAATGACGGGGCGCAGCAGCAGCAGCTGATGCTCGCTCACAGCCAGTCTGCTGCCCGTCTTGGCCTTCTGAAAGGCGCGCATAGAGAGCTTCACTCGCAGTTCACGTACTGTTCTAAAGCACCCTCCAATTCGGCCGGATCCGACTGCGAGCTAGCCGGACTGCCACTTCATCACATCACCCAGCCTGTTCATTGGCAAGTTGAATGGCTTGGAATACCGTAGTAGTCATGTCACATCGATCGGGTCGGAGCGGCCGTCCAGGCCTCAGATACGACAGTAAGAACTGGGGATTGTTGCTAGCTCACATCGTTGAGGGCGTCGTGATATAGCACAGCTAAAACATATGTTAGGTTTTTTCACTAGACGTCAACAGTAGTCGGCGCAAGCTGTCGCTGCCTTGATCACCATGCTCGAGTACGGTTAGGCGCATGAGCAGTAGGTCGTGACTTTGTGACTGGGCGAGCCCAACTCTGCCTGGCTCAGCGTCAAATTAATCCAAAAGTGTTCACGCTCCCTGCTGGTGCGCTTAGCGAGAAAAGGCAGGGTTGATACAAAACGAGACACACTTGTAGTTGGCCAGCTGTCTGGCTTCATTTTAAAAATTGACGGTGACGCCGTCCCGAAATACTGGCGAGGTGCCCGAATCGGCTGACGGCCGTGCCTCTTGCTCGCGGCTCCTGCCTGTGTACCAGACTGCATCCGCTTGTACGGTACACTACACGAGAGGGCTGGGGCTCCTTCGATGCGGCTCTCTGCCTCCGCGAACAGCGTCAGGTGCTTGGTCGCAGCAAAGCAGGCAGGCAAGCTGTGCTCTTTGATCTCCGTCACACCTTTTCGCTCTCGACATGCTACAGTACAGTACTGCAGTCAGTCACACGTAGCTTTAGCTGGCTTGGGCATATTCCATCGTGCTCGCCAGCTGGCTTTGGCTCCCGTCCGCATCACTATCTAGCCTAGCTACTTCATATCACTACTGTCACCATCACCATCACAGCTTCCACAAATCGTGCTACTTGCTGGCCTTCTCTGCGCGCACAAACGTCCTTCGGTCCTTGCACTGCCCGTTTTGCGCAACATTCACAACTTAATCTCGTTCGAAAGAGCACACGCAGAGTTTTTTTCGCTTCAAGCTGATCCTCGCCCTTTTCCACCAACCACCACCACTACACCCAGTACCTGCCACTACCAGATCCGCCCTAGTGTCTCGTCCGTCTAGTCGCCATCTAGCTTCTTTGCGACGTCAACAATACTTTCTTCCGACCAGCTTTTGCTCTCGCCATTGCCAGCTGCCTCTTTGACAAGATTTGATACCTCGACTTGCACTTGTTGGAGCATACCCCTAAGTCAGGCATATCTCCTACACCCTCCTTGCCTACCACCCTCCTCTGCCACCTAGAGGATCATTCGTCGGTGCCGCCCCACCTCAAGGACAGCCCCGCCTTCCCTGCAAATTCCACACCCGTATCGACTTCGCCTACAAATACTTGTGCGATTCGCGATCTACTCTCTCATCTCTCGACACATTCTCCTGCCATAATTTCGTCCTAGGAGACACTTGTTTTTCTTGCCGATCCCTTCGCTACGGTCCAGTCTCTCGCTCTCTTGTGCAAGTTTGTCGTGATCTCGTCGCATCCTGTAACAGTATCTGCAGTAGTCTAGTGTACTTGCTCTCCACGCGCCGTTTTCGTTCGATCCCAGCATTGCGCACACGGCATACACGACTATCTCTTACCACTACAAAGAGTCGATAGCCCCCGAGTCATTGACAAGCAACTCTGTCAAGCATATATCCACCCAAGCGCACCCACCACCTCTCCACTCCGTCGTCACAGCACTTGTCTACTACAATGTCGGCATCAGGACCTGCACCCGGCCAAACAGAGGCCCAGTGGAAGCAGCAGATCACCTCCAAAGTCGGCAAGGATGAGCGTCCCCAGACCGAAGATGTACTCAACACCAAGGGCAACGAGTTCGAAGATTACTTCCTCAAGCGCGAACTCCTCATGGGCATCTTTGAAGCCGGCTTCGAGCGACCATCTCCAATCCAGGAAGAGGCCATCCCCATTGCCCTGACCGGTCGTGATATCCTCGCACGTGCCAAGAACGGTACCGGCAAGACCGCCGCGTACGTCATTCCCTCGCTTGAGAAGCTCAACACCAAGAAGAACAAGATTCAGGCCGTGCTGCTCGTACCCACGCGTGAGCTGGCTCTCCAGACCTCGCAGGTGGCCAAGACGCTCGGCAAGCATCTCGGCGTCGAAGTCATGGTGACTACCGGTGGTACAACCCTCCGCGACGACATCCTGCGTCTTGGACAGACCGTCCACATGCTCGTGGGTACGCCAGGCCGTATCCTCGATCTTGCCGGCAAGGGCGTAGCCGATCTCAGCCAGTGCACCACTTTTGTCATGGACGAGGCCGACAAGCTGCTTTCGCCCGAGTTTACGCCCGTGATGGAGCAGCTGCTCAGCTTCCTGCCCAAGGAGCGTCAAGTGATGCTCTTCTCAGCCACCTTCCCCCTGATCGTCAAGGACTTCAAGGACAAGAACATGGTCAAGCCCTACGAGATCAACCTCATGGACGAGCTTACGCTGCGCGGTGTCACCCAATACTACGCCTTTGTCGAGGAACGCCAAAAGGTCCACTGTCTCAACACGCTCTTCTCCAAGCTCCAGATCAACCAGTCCATCATCTTTTGCAATTCGACCAACCGTGTCGAGCTGTTGGCCAAGAAGATTACCGAGCTTGGCTACTCGTGCTTCTACTCGCACGCCAAGATGCTGCAGTCGCATCGAAACCGTGTCTTCCACGACTTCCGCAATGGCGCCTGCCGAAACCTGGTGTGCTCGGATCTTTTGACCCGAGGTATCGACATTCAGGCAGTCAACGTGGTGATCAACTTTGACTTCCCCAAGAACGCCGAAACCTACCTGCACCGAATCGGTCGATCGGGTCGATTCGGCCATCTCGGTCTCGCCATCAACCTCATCACGTACGAGGACCGCTTCAACCTCTATCGCATTGAGCAGGAGCTCGGAACCGAGATCCAGCCCATCCCGAGTAACATCGACAAGCGTCTCTACGTGGCGCCTTCGCTCATCCAGGAGAGCGAGTCGAGAAACGGCGGTCAGGGTAACGGTCAGAACGGCAACCGACAAGAAGGCCGACCCGTTATCCCGCCCGGTCAGCAGGCCATGCATGCCGCTGCCATCCCGCAAAACCAAAACTTTAGCAACAGCGTGCCACATCGTCATCACCGCGGCGGTGGGGGCGGAGGCGGCGGACGTGGCGGCGGACACCACCAGCAACAGCAGCAGCAGCAGCAACAACAACAACATTACCAGCAGGGCGCACCCGCGCACTAATTCGCTGCGTACTAGCATCAGCACGCGCAATACCGCCTTTGCTAATACAGTGGCTGTGGCTGTTGCTCGCTGCGCGCTGCGAACTCGCTCGTGCGTCTCACTAAGCGTCGAACGATCTGTTTGGACACCGACACGCATGCAGTCTTCTCATCATTTTTCCGACTTTTCTCCACGCCCAACCTAACGACGACCACTGGCCTTAGGCCAACCATATCGTGATTTCATCACTGCCATCTCTCTCTCCTCTCGCGCGAAACACCACCATCACCTTCAGCATCTCCCTCATCACCACCGTCATCCTCCGCCAACATCTCACTCATCTACATCCTTACCGCACCTCCACTCCTCCTTTTTTTTTCTGTTCTCGATCAAGCCACGTTGTCTTTCGGATGCATCTTTGACCAGTTGATGCCTCCGAACAGTGACCTGTCCCAGCTCGACTATTTTTCGGCCAAGCGTTGCAAACGGAGCTTGTTTCTTGATCGAGGTCAATTTTCTCATGTGTGTGTATGTGTGTGTATGTGCGTGTGTGTCTGTGTGTGAGCGAGTTCGGTTGGCTTGAGCGGTGTAATGAGAACGAGAAGATGTGGTTGGCTTGACCCGGGCAGGATCGGACTTGATTGCACTTGGGGACTTGGGACTAAGGGATGCTGGGTGCAAGGGGTATATTGTGGACGAGACGAGAAAGGTGGCTTGGTGGAGATTAGGCTTCTAGAGTGTAGGTATTTTTCTCGAGCTGTGATGGTTTTAAAAGGATAGCAGAGGAGGAAGCGGAGGGGTTGGTGGGTTAGTCTGGCTGTGTCTGGCTGTGTCTGGCTGTGTCTGGCTGTGTCTGGCGGTGTTGATTTTGTGGGGGAGAGCTGTAGAAGAAGCATCGACATCCCAATCAAAGTCTGTATCCAGGAGACAGCATAGATATTGTCGGGGCGGGGCGGGACCAGCTGACCAGCTGACCGTCTCCATCTCCCGGATCTCCATCTCCATCTTCGTAGTATAGAGTCCCGTGAAATGGGTTCGTAAAGGCAAAGGCGGAACATACCTCGAGTTCGAGTTCGGATCTGAGCCAGACGATGCGATCAGGCGAGACGAGGAGGTGGGTATCGTCTAGATCCATGATGATGAAGCGGGAGCGTTCGTCGATGGAGAGTATGAGTTGTTTGACTGCTGCGTCGCTGCCGAGGTTGGTATTCGGGGTTTCGGAGGAACCCCCCGAGAGAGAGAGGGAGAGAGAGAGAGGGGAGAGAGAGGGGGGGGGGGGATATGTCAGCACAGAGTGTATCGAGAGAGAATGAGGCATGGATGAACGGAGCTCACCATGTCAGTAAAAGTCCCTTGTATGCCTTCATTCTTGAGCCGTGCGTGGTTGTGGGGGTCGTGTCACGCCGAGGGATGGATTGGTCAGGGAGGTTCGTTCGGATTAAATCTTTGTGAGGTGCTGGTTATCTCGGCGGAGAGAGAGAGAGAGAGAGAGTACGGAGGGCGATGGTTGTCTACAGGTGGATGAAGGCTGGGCTCTACGACGTTGATGGTGAGGGTTCATGCTCAGCTGGCGTGACATGCAGGCGTATCTCCACATCCAAAACCCTAAATGTTAGACCTGTGAATCTAGTTTCGGATTTCGGATCTTTGCCCTTGCCAAAATTGAGAAAGAAAAAGAAAAAGTCAACGGCTGTACACTACAGTACTACTGTATAACACACACACAGAGCGCCAACGCACTGCAAATTTTCAGCGAAAAGGGAGGAGAAACGGTGGGATTTTGTGATTTTTTTTTCCCTCCCTTTCGAAGGGCAAGAAGAACAGCCGACCGTCTGGTGCTGTGTGAGAATGTCGTAGGTGCCCACCATACCAACATCCTCACTGGCTCCAGCATCAGCATCGGCAACGGCAACCACCATCTTCCACCACCAACATCCTCCTCGACACCCTTCTTGTACCGCATCATATCCATTTCGAACATTGCAAACGGAGCGCATAACGGAGCTTGCTTACCGACAGACCGTCTTGTCTTCACCAGGAATGCAGCCGTTGTAGAGGATTTTCATTACAGGTCCTTGGCGCTCGGTCATCCAGCTCCGATACTTTTTCTTCCTCTCCCTCTCTCTCTTTTTTCCATCCCCACTTTTGTTTCCTGAAGCTTGTCCGTACCTTGAATCCGCCAATATGACGTCGTCTCTGGCGGCGCAGTTGGCCAATGTGCGGTCGCTCAACGCCGAGCGACTCACCTCCTCGGCCTCGCTGGTCAAGCACACCTCGTACCTCTTCCCGCCCAAGACTGCGGAACAGCAGGATCTCTTCACCGTACATGCGCTCGGAAGTAGTGGCTGGACCGAGATGTCGTCCCAGGACAGCACGCTGCTCCGGTGGAATAACGCCAACCTTCTGTTTGGCGAGCAGAGCCGCTCCACTGACCGTCTCATGCTGCCCAAGGAGGACAATGAGGCCATCGACACCGCGGTCCGTGAATTCCTTCATCTTGCTGGCCCCGTACTCCTCTCCAAAGCCGCGTCCAAGTGTCTAGAGTGGCTGGTGAGGAGGTTCCGAATCCACGAATTCAGCGTACAGGACCTGCTCGCTGCCTTCCTCCCGTATCACGACACACAGCAGTTTGCTCGCATGCTCGCCATCTGCAAGATCGACAACCTGGCTCACCTTCAGTTCCTCCTTTCGATCAAAAGATCGGGTCAGCCGCTCCCAGCGGGCGTTCTGCACGCGGCTCTGCTCGCCCCCGCCAGCACAACCGCGAGCCTCGACCTGCTCCGGTGGATTGCGAACCTCGTCTCGAACGACGTCTCTACCCAGCTTGGTGTCCAGCCCCATCGCGCACTTGTCAACTTTTGGACATCGACACTCGTACAGGTCTGTGCTGCTCGCTCTCACCTTGATGACCGGCAGCATGTAGCCGGGCTGTCCAAGTCCACGTCCAATAGCAAACGGTCGGTCAAGGCGCGTGCCGCTGATGCACAGACGGTGCTTACGGTCCTGCTTCCCGCTGCTGTGCGCGTTGCTGGAACCGCAGCCTACGGCCAGGATGCCCAGGTGGGCGGCTTCATGCTTCTGTGCACCATTGCGCAGTCGTTCCCGCTCAGCAAGGAGGCAGTGCAGGGCATCTTTACCAGCCTCGCAAAGCTGCTTGCCGCCGATGCGCTTGCTGCAGGGCCAGTCCTCTGCCGTGCCCTCGTGTCGTCGGCTATCGCCCTCTGTGCTAGCCCAGAGACCGTGCCATCCCCGCTAACCATGTCGTCTGTGGCAGCAGACCGCCTCATCCCCAACAGCCTCGCCTCCCTGATCGTAGCCACGCCAGACGCGTCCAAATCCATCCCCGTCCTGGCCAAGACGTACGACAGCCATGCCTTTCTCGAACAGCTCCTGGCGACTCTCCTCGCGCGCTTGCCCGATGACGACTCGCTGCAGCTGCTTTCGACGCTGCTCCGTGCTCGATGGCTCGCGGCAGAGACGCTGGTTCAGACACTCGAGCTTGTGTTCTGCCTGCGTTTGGATGGGAAGGCGGCCGCGGACACGTTCGAGGCCGGCGCATCGTTTGGAAAGAATCAAGTCCAGCGTCAGCACGCCGTTCAGAACCGCATCCAGCTGCTCTCGGCAGTCCGCAGCGAACGCAGCGAGTCGTTTGACCAGGCGCTTCGCACGTGCACCGACAAGAACAGATCCACTGACCAGATCGAGGCTGTCTGGCGCACCATGCAGGCCGTCCTGGCCGTCGAATCCGGTACCTCGCTCGAAGACGCGGCGTCGGGCAAGCTAGAGGGAAGCACAAACATCCTCTGGCTTTCGATTCACTCGGCAGATGCCTCTCAGCGTGCCCTTGCGCTGCGTCAGCTGTATGCCGACGTCACAAATGGTCGGGCATCAGCTCAGGACAATATGGTCCAGGATGCTCTTCGATCCCGCATCCCTGATTCTTCCTCGGATGTGCTCGAGGCGCTCTACTCGCAGCCCGAGGCACTTCTGGAGGTGTTTGATGCCAGAACGCTGCTGGACATGGTAGTGGAGGCTCTCACGACCCAGGACAACTCGGCAGACCTGGTTGCCCAGCACCTCAAGTTCCTGCTTACCGAGTATCTCGCCCAGAACGAAGCAGAGGTCGACGCTGTAGCACGTCGCGCCGTCTGGCCTTTCCTCTTCCAGACCGAACGCAACGCAGCCGCTGCAAAGACCGTGGCGCAGCTCCTCGTCCAGCTCAAGCCAGAGGGTGTGCTCAGCGCCGTCGTCGGCGCACTCGACACATCCAACGAGAACGAGGACGAGGATGGTCATGCAGCAGCCCGCAACGACGCGGTCGCCGGTGCGGTTGCACAGCACGTAGCAAAGGCTACGGGCGACGCCAAGACGCAGTGGACTCAGTTCCTCGTCTCGCGAGCCCACAGCGGCACGGTGGACGCACTGGTCACCGACGAGACCGCCAGCCTGGTCCTAATCCACCTTGCTGCTCTGCTCGAAGGAGTCGAGTATGCCAAGCTCGCCAATACTCTGGTCCAGCGCGTTGTGGTGCCCACCTTTTCGACGGCTGCTGCGCCTGAAGAGGCCGAGCTCTTTACAGAGCTGAGCCTGCAGCAGATTCTCTCGGCGTCTCCGCATGCTGCCGTGCTGCCTCACTTCTACGAGCATGCTGGTACACTCCAGAGTGCCAGGCTGATGGCCAGCTTCCTGCTTATCCAGCTCGTTCGACAGGCCGAGGTGCCCGACTTTGGCATGTTGCTCGCTGTCAAGGTGACGAACCAGGATGAACAGAGTCGCAAGCTGCTCTCCTCGCTTTACTCGATCGTGAATGTCTCGCCGCTCGCCGCTCCGCTGTCCAAGCTGCTGCTGCAGGCGCTGCTCGTTCGGCTCGGCGAGTCGGTTCTGCCGTTCCTCGCGGCTATCTGGACCGACCGACGTCGGCAGAGCAAGGCAGTGCGTCTCGCTGCAGCCCGTCATGCCGGTGCTTACCTCCGAGCACACGCCACTTCGCCTCAGGCTGAACCTCGTGACTTCCAGGTCGTGGTCCCGGCTCTACTTGTGGCGCTTGGCGACGAGGAACCCGCCGTCCGCATGGCTGCGGTTACCGCCCTCGAGTGCGTGCTCGAGACTGCTCGTAATGCTGTCTCTGCCCTCGCGGCCTCGTCGTCTTCGTCTAAGAAGAAGGCTACGGAGGAGGCAGACATCTTTGGCTTCGATGTGATCTACGGAGAGAAAGCCTCCAGCGATCTGCAGTACGTTGATCTCGAGGCGCTCGTCTTCTACCTCACTCAGCTGCTCGAGCGCAAGTCGGGCTTCCGGGGCGACGCTGCATTCCTCCCGCGTCTTCACGGGGATGTTCTCAACGTCACCCGCAACGACGCCCGCAAGGAGATCGCTCACAAACACTCGGTCGTCTGCTTCCTCCTCTCGCATCTGCTCTGCTGGCATGCGGTGCCGATCCGACTCGTGCTGCTTCAGTCCCTCGAGGCCGTGCATGACGCCTCCAAGCTCAAGATGCTCCTTCCGCTCGTTCAGAGCGTCGCTGGCGGCAACCTGGCGTCCGAGACAGAGAGTCTGCCGACAGCTCAGGACCGTGAGACTTTCCTCGAGCTTCTCTTCTCGACCTACGACGCAACCAGCCGCTCAACAGTCGAAGAGCCGAGCACCGGCGCCTGGTCTACCCTGCTCGACTCGCTGGCTTCGCCCGCCCAGAGCCGCGAGAGCCTGGCTGTCCAAAAAGCAGCACTTCAGTCGCTCCGCACAGCCGGCCTTTTCTCGCAGCTCCACCAGGCCATGCGTCAGGAGCTGTATCTGCACCTTGCTACTGTGATTGCGGATCCGGCCACACCGGCAACTCCAGAGCTCGCCGCAGCGCTTCGCGAGCTCGAGGTCGACGCGGCCGTCTTGGTTCCCGTGCTCTCGGGACTTCGCGACGGCATCACGGCAAAGGCCCTCGATGCTCCAGAGGCCAAGCGGGCTCGCACGTCTTTGGGAACCGACGAGCAGTTTGGCCGAACCTGCGCAACGCTCGTTGCGGTCCTGGAGGCAGCCGTGGGTCGAAAGCTGGTACGCTCTTCTGCCTTGGTCTACGAGCTGTTCGAGGTGCTTCGTGTTGCGGTCGAGCTGCACTCGGGTCTGCTGACGCCGAATGCCGAGCAGATGCTGCAGCTCGCAATGTCGTGTATCAGCAACCTGCTCGAGGGGCTTCCCAAGCCCGACGGGTCTGTGCCTGCCGACATTGTGCAGTCTCTGCGCGCAGACACCATCGTCAATGCCATCAAGACGTCCAACAACCCGCAGACCTTCCAGCATGCTCTGCTCCTGCTCTCCCGCATCGCCAACATCGCGCCCGAGGCCGTCCTCCACAATGTCATGCCCATCTTTACGTTCGTCGGCTCCACAGTCCTGCAGCGCGACGATGCTTTCAGCTTCTCTGTCGTCGAAAACGTGCTCAAGAGCATCGTACCTGCTCTCGTCGCCTCGCTCAAGACCAGCAGACATTCGGCCAAGGCCGGAACCGAAGCAACCGACGAGATGTCGGGTGACGACAAGTTCGCGCTGCTGTGCGAGGCTCGTGGCTTCATCCGCATCTTTACGGACGCTGCTACTCACGTGCCCCGACACCGCCGACAGATGTTCTTCCGCCTGCTGGTCGACATTCTCGGCGCTTCGGACTTCTCGGCCGCCGTGGCTATGCTGTTGGTCGACCGCTCGGCCCACAAGATCGTAAAGCAGCCACGTTCGGATGCCGAACAGACCCTGCAGCTGCCGCTTGCGGTTGTTGCTCCCCACAGCGCTTCCATCCAGCTCTCGGCGCTCAACGAAATTTGGGCCGAGCTGCTGCGGATCTGGGCTCACCGCGAGGAGACAGAGATGCTCAGCGACGAGGTCTTCCTCGACCGCGCGGGCAGCCTGGACAAGGAGCACATCGATCTCCAGTCCGAGCCCATTCGACAGATCCAGGCGCTCCTGCTCTTTGTGCGCCAGGTGCTGGTGTCAAGCACCTTTGCAGACCGCATTGCTCGTCTCAGCCCGGCAAAGTTGGGGTCCAAGTGGGAGAGCTTCCTCGGCTCAGCGCTCGAGCTGGCAGACCTTGCCCGTGCCAGTCACCCAGAGATCGGGGCTCTGGCTGTCGAAGCCCTCGAGGCAGCAATGCCCCATGTCCCCGTCGACAACGTCATGCGTGTCGTCTCCACCCTCGTACACGATGGCGACAGCAAACAATCGAGGACCCAGTCGACCGCCCGCAAGACCAGCGGGTTCTCGCTCTTTGCAAGCCGTGTTGCCATCATGCCCGCCGACTCGGCCGAACGCTCGGTGGTCGCCAACTTCACTCCAGCGCTTCTCAAGGCTGTCACTGACGTGGTACTCGCCTCCCTCGCCGGAAAGACGGGCAAGGGCAACGACGACGTCAATGCTCTGCGACAGTCGGCACTCGATGCCATCAAGATCGTGGCCAACTCGGCTCAGGCTTCCGAGCACACGGCTCTGGCTGCTGCCATTCCGGTGCTCGTCAAGCTCGGCAAGGCTGGCGCAAAGGCCGATGTCGAGGCTGCTGTGTCCAACGTCACGGTTCCGATCTCGGCTCGCATCAGTGTGTTTTCGATCGCTCGCCGGTTGGCAGGCAAGCTCGGCCCGCGTCTCATTCCTCATGTGGCTTCGCTCGTGCCTTTCTGCCTGTCTGTCGTTTCGGATTCGGCCAAGCGAGTCTCTGTCGCCGACTCTGACAGCGAGGACAGTGATGACAGCGACGACGATGACGATGTGGACATGGAGGCAGTCAAGGGCGGCGCAGTCAACACCAACAGTGCGTCGCTGCGAACAGGAGCACTCGACACGATCGCATGTCTCTTCGGCTCCGTGCCCACCTTTATGGCCAGCTACGTGGGTCAGATCATCTCGCTCTCCGTATCGCCTGAGCTCAAGTCGGCCATGGCGAGCGCCAATGGCTCTTCGACCGCAAGCGAGCGCTCTCTGAACCTCGTTCTGTCGGCTCTGATTCGCAAAACTCCGGCCAATGACGTGTTTGAGTCCAGCTTCAAGATCTGGGATGCAACTCTGGCCGAGCTCGTCAGCCAGAAGAGCAGCGACGGTGACGACAGCGAGGACGAGGACGAGGAAGAAGAGCAGCACAGTGTCGAGAAGCTCGTTGGAATCGCCGAGTTCCTGGCTCGTGCACTGCGTCAGACCGACCGAGAGGCCATCAGCAAGGCCTACAAGGGTGTCTATCGCTTCCTGCTACGAGCGCTGGATGTCCGCCGCGTTCGAGCTTGGCAGCTGTCGTCGGCGACGCTGGCAAAGATCGAGGACAGCCTGATCAACTCGACCTTTATCCGACTCGTGATGAAGCTCAACGAGGCTACTTTCCGACCGCTCTTCTTGCGCATGTTTGACTGGGCCGTTTTGGATCTCGTCGACGACGACGAGGGCAGCGTTGCCGAACAGCATGGCATACTCGCTCGCCAGGTCGTTCTGTTCAAGACCTTCAACGCACTCTCCGAGACCCTGCGCAGCCTCGTGTCGACCTACTACGGAACACTTCTCGACCAGGTTGTGGAGTTGCTGGATCAGTTTGTGAAGCCCTCTGCCTCGCTGACCGCCAAAGATGTTGCACTGCTCGGCAGCCTCCAGCACGAGCTCTGGGTTCAGGTTCTGCAGTCGCTTCGCTCGTCGGCCACCCACGACGAGGGAGTGTTCTGGAACCCCACCCGCGTCTCGAAACTGGCACCGGCGCTGTTCTCGCAGTTTGCTCTCCTCCCGTCTTCCTCATCGGCATCGGCCAGGTCGACTCTATTCAAGGTACCAGCGACCGAGTTCGACGCTCTGCTCTCGCCGCTGGTCGTGGCGCTGCTCCGAAATGTCAACGACGAGTCGACGCTCAAGCTCTTCAATTCGAGCCTGCTCTCCAAGGCCTCGTCCTCGCGAGTCGCCAACACCAAGGCGATCCGTCTCAGTGCTACCAAGCTCATCGCGGAGATGTGGAGATCGCAGCAGGAACAGCTCCTGGCTCTTGTACCCGAGACCATTGCTCAGCTCTCGGAACTCCTCGACGACGACGACCAGGATATCGTCATCCATGCAAACGAGTTCCGAAAGCACATCGAGGCCGTCCTAGGCGAGTCGATCGAGACCTACCTCACATAACTTCACTTTTTTTTTTCCAAGGCAGCTCCTCCGTCGCTATTTGTCGGTTCAGCTGTAAGCAGCGATCGTGTATCAGAAATCCATCAAAAGTCGTCAGCAGAACCCACGTTTGTGTGTCTGCGCAAGGCTGACCATCTCTCTGAGCATGTAAAAGATCGGAACGCACGTCTAGGTCCTGGCAGGTGGTGACGCAGGCATGAAAAGCACACGCGAAACGCAGACAAGGAAATCAGAGAATGGAGATGAGGGAACAAAAATTAGCGGAAGCCTGTGGTGTTGCAGAGAGGTATGCCGTGGTAGGTATACGTGAGTCAAGTGACGTGATGAAGACAACATGTCATGAGACAGAGCCCAAGAAGACCAGAAGGATTTGAAGGAACGCGACATGGATGGCGCTAAGGACATTCCGAGACCGTGAAGTCATGGCATGAGGCAGAACCAAAGCGTTCAAGTAGATGCAGATATGATCGGGGAAAGTCCGAGAGAAAGTTAAAACCCAAGATGAAGAAGATGATGAAGGAGGTGTCGTCTAGCCGGATGGTGGGGAAGCAGGAAGCGCTCTTGGGCCAGATGCAGCTTGAACAGCGCGTCGGGTCGGGCAGAGTTGGCGTTGTCTGGCTCACCAGAAATTCATCTCCTGCTCGACTCCGGCGTCGGCCGCCAATGCGTCGTACAGTTCGGCGCAACGGTCCACCGACAGTTGCGTGGCGCCACGAAAGTCGCTTCGGCGGAAGGCAAAAGGGCCGCGACGCATTCTGCGCAGTGAGCCTCTAGAAGATGTTGAGGGATCCGTGTTACCTTCGGAGCCGGACATATGTGAGCCCTGTTCCAGCTCGGATTGGTGATGATGCTGTTGCGGCGGCAGCAAAGTTGGCAACGCTGGTTGCGTGAGCTGCTGCAGGTGCGGCGGTAGAGGCATGATTCCGGCAGGACGAAAAGTTTCGCCACGGAGGAGCTCTTCAATTGGGATCTGCAGCGGGGGAGCATCCCTCGTCCGCGGAACGGCATGCGATTGCCCCGCAGCGATCGGGCTCTGTGTGAAGCCCGGCCCCTGATTGTCGTAGTAGTCATCGTCCTCGTCGTCGAACTCTTCGTCTTCGTCTTCGTCTGCCTCCGCGTCGTAGATCTCCGACTCCCGAGAGTCTCTATCGGAGCTCTGAGACGAGCGCGAGAAGCTCATTGCGCCCGACGAATCTCGGCTGTCGTCAGCATCGTCGGATGACACAAGAGTGTTTCGGCCGGTGCGCGCTCGTGCAGCGGCAATACGGGCAATATCCAGCTTGACGCGGTCGAAGAACTCTGAAAGCACATCGAGCTGCTTGACATTGTTTCCGCGTCGCCGTCTTGCAGCAGCTGGATCTGACAATGACGGCGACGATCGCGATGAAGATGACGAACGGGGCTGGAAGAGCGGATCGTCGACAGTGCGAATGGGACGGAAGACGAGCTTAGCATCTTCGATGGGCTGCAGCTCCTCCATAATGCGCAGACACGTAGGCACATCGGCTCGCACGATGATCTTGGAGATGTTTCCCGAGCCCAGCAGCATCATGATGTGTGAGCGCGGGAGCACAGCGAGACCGGGCACGCCAGGTAACGCACGGGCAGCGGCAGGAAACGTTAGCACGAGATGCGTGATCGAAGAGAGTGTCGCGAGATGGTGAAGCAGCCGACCGTCGAAGTTGATCAGATGCAGATGGGACAGTGACCGCGACGCTGACGTTGCCGACGACTCCGACGATGCGGCCGATCGCACGTCACCCAATGTGTCGATTGCCGATAAGGAGACAGACTCTTGCTGCTGCTGCTGTTCTTGCTGCGTCTGCGATAGAGGCCGAGCATGGGACTGCATATCCGAATCTTGTCGAGCGGGGCGCAGGCCGTCGAAGCCACCAGCCGCTGCGGGATTGTGCGACCTATCAGCATGCTCGGTGAGCGTGTACGAAACGTCGCTAGGGCGCAACACTGCCTGGATCCGTGGGTCGTTCTCGAGCACACGCGTCATCAGCCGGCGATGACGTGTGGCGAGACCATCGAGGTCAGCAGCACGCGAGACGTCGATCAGCGACACCTCTCGCGGCCTCACGAGTCCGACGAGACCAGCAGACCAGTCAGAGAACAGGTCTCTCGACAGGATCAGGTGGGTGAGGTTGCGACACGATGACAATATACGATCCGCCATGTGGCGCGAGACTTCGGGCGACATTCCAGCGCCCTCCACGTCTCCCGTCAGCGTCGAAGCCGATGCTGACGGCGGCACTGGGACTGACGGCAGGGACGCTGAGCTTGATGTGGACGCAGAAGGTGGTCCTGGAGAGGCCGTTGGATCACCCTCCGACACCCCCGCATCACCGTCTCCTCTATAATCGTCTACGGTGGTGCGCTGGAAAAGCGTTGGCGTTGTCAGAGACGGATCTTGTAGGAGACGTGGCTGATTTAGACCTTCGCTGGCGACCAGAACCAGGTAGCGGACCAGCGAGCCAAATCCGGGAGTTTCGACCACTGTCCGATGGAAAAGTTTGATCCTGACTGCGTCGAGGAGCACGACATGCCGATAGAGAAGCGGAGTGAAAAGCTGTCGATGGTGCTTGGAGATGCGGCAAAAGCGAGCAGCCTGGGTGATACTGGCAAGCGCTCCGGGCAGTCGAGAAGCAGTGGGGTCTAGATTGCAATCAGCATTGGCGAGGGACAAGGTGAGGATGAGATCCACGACCTCGAGGGGCAGCACTGGACCTTGCATAGGAGCATGAGTCGAGCTTGTTGCCACTCCGTCCTGATGAGGTGGCGTTCCGGGGGATTCCGTACCGTCGGCGCGGACGCGAAATGTTGATACAAGTCGTCCGGTACCAAATGCTGTCGAGGCCTTCCTGACTAGAATCTCGTAAGATATCGAGAATCCTTGATCGTAGATCGTCGAAGGATTGGGTTGATTCGGGGCACGTTGCTGGATATCTACGACAGCAGGGGGAACTTGGTTGCAAGCCGAGCAGTCACGAAAGGACGGATGAGGGAGGGAAGATTCTCGTCAAGAGCAAAGCCGGCTGAGTCGATCTAGTGCTGAAGCCGCATGGAGACGAAGAGGCCACAGGGGTGAGATGCAAAACGAAAAGCCAAGAGCCGAACGGGTAGGAGAAAGAAGGGAAGGGAGAGAATAAAGATAACACGAGATATCAAGGCTGGTCGCTTTTAGGGTTAGCTGAGGAAAACGTCTGAGTAAGACTGGGAAAGAGAGAGCTTGTGTATGCGTATATGCGTGTGTGTATGTGTTGTGCTTGAGACGGAGAGGTAGAGACAGAGACGAGGCAGAGCAGAAGTCAAGATCGACGTGTACGCCGTCGACGAAAAGAGGCTGAGTTGCTAGCGAATGACAGCGGCGGACGTGGTGGCCGACCGAACCAATGGAGCGGAACAGCCACAAGCACGGCCAATCAAGCCCCAGACCTATCCAATGAGCGACAAGTGAGGTGCGACGGTGCGGGAGGGATTCGAAAAGAGATGAAGGAGGATCTAGCGGAGCCAGCGGACGAGCATGTAAGCTTGTAACCCAGTCAGCCACTCAGTCCGTCAGCCAGTCGATGGGGTCGCGAAGGACTCGCCGAGCATGGAAACGATGCATGAAAGCGAGCGGCACAGGCGAACCCAAGACAGGTACACGGACAGCGACAGGCAGGGGGGACAGCGGCAGGCACCACGACAGCGACAGGGACAAGGACACTGACACGGATACGGACACGGATACGGACACGGACACGGACATGGACATGGACATGGACACGGACACGGACAGACGGAAAGAGGCACAAGAAGGAGGCGTAGAACGAGGGTCCAGAAGGAACGGGCATGGCCAAAGGGAGCCAAGGAATCCCAGAGGTGCAATCAAGCTGCAACTCGACGTAGAAGCATACAGTCGGGCATGGCTGAAGCTCAACAAGCAACGGAGACTCTAGTTTTGGCGAGCTGAGCCTGTACCAGCCGCTCGGTTCGAGCCAGTTCGGAGACTGTGTCCAGTTAATATTTGTGCCAGACGGGCGCGACACTGCACAAATCCACGGGCAGAGCGGAAGGAGCGGACTGACGAAGCCCAGAAGCGCCAAATCACCGGCACACGACGAGCCGACCAGTCGAAATGAGCATCGATACATACAGCTAGTACTCCGTCACTTGGCTAGATGCTGTAGATCCTGCGATCCGAAAGCGAGAGGCCAGAGAGGGCAAAGAAGACACCTCAATAACGACCAACAAACAAGCGTGGGCAATGCGGCCAAGGCAGCATGGAAGAGCAGCAGCAGCTTGGGGCTGCCAAAACAGGCGAGAGCACCAGAAAGGGGGCAGGGTGACCACCGATGTAAGAAGTACGTACTTGCGCTCGTCACAGCAGGCACACTACTTACTTGTGGAATGTGCTGCCTTTGGGACTGAGCAAAAAAAACAAAAGATCAAAAAATCAGTGGACGGAGGCGAGGGATGACAGCACTACTACAGTAGTGTACCCAGCTGTTTAGCAGCCGTTCCAAGCCTTTTTTGGTGAGTCCCCACCAAAACCTTATAGAAAGCCGTGCGCCAACATTCATCCAATATTATATTAGCTTGTATTATTGTTGTGTTCGGGAGACAGAGTGAGAGGGAAAGACCGAGTACGTGCGTGGGCGATTAATGCAAACCAGCGGAGTGGAACACCAGTTTGTCGGGAACTGGGGCCATCTGCATGGCACACCTCGCTTCGGGACCCAGAGCGAGACCAAGTCGCAGCCAGACGCACAGACGTTGTGCCAAAGACGCACGAAGTACCAGAAGCGACAGAGGCAGTCCGACAGGCTGGGTGAGCGGATGAGAACGAGAAGCTGGGCTTCAAATGACTAGCTCGAAATGTCTGAACATGGTGATGCTGAGAAGGGCGGACAAACGAGCTGTACAGTACAACGTTGAGAGCGGCGTACGGGTTGCCAGTGACGAAGATAACCCCTGCAGCCCATGTCTGCTACTGCGCGTGCTGCTGCAAAGCGTGGTTTATTGGAACGGTACGTGTCTTTGCATTCGGAGCCAGCCGGCCAGTCTGCCGGCGAGTGAGAGGACGACTGCGTGGAAAAAGAAGAAGAAAAAAAAAGGGGAGGAAGAAAAAAGGTGCCGGGAAATCCGAGCGGAACATGTTGATAGGGAGATCTTGTATGACAAGCCGGAGAGGGCGACATGACGCAGACTATGACGAGCTGCTCGGTACGTCGGCCGACGCGAGAGCTGGCTCGTCGGCGTCGGTCGTGTTTCGTCCCTTCAGCTTATCCCAGTCCCTCGAGCAGCGTATGGGACGCAGCCAATCCCGTCGTGCCGTCCTGCCTCCATCGGAGCCGCGTTCTGTCCGTGCAAGCAGCCCTCCACGTCGAAGTGGAGATCAAGCAGCCCTCCACCTCGACATGGATTCTCCACCTCAAAGTGGAGACGCTGAACACTGTCAACATCACCAGTGCTACTGGCCGCCCTGTGTTCCTTTCAACTTACGGCGGAACGCATCTGGATTCGCGTTGAGTGTGAACTTCACGTCTGCCTCGGCCTCAGTCGCAATGTGCACTTCTTGGTGCCCGCTTCAGTGGGTGTACACGGTTGGTTATCGGGCCGGTGGGAGTGGATCGAGGGTCGTGTCCGCTTGGCGGTTCCGCTCCTTAGGCTTGCGGGTCAACCGACGCAGCAGGACCCGGTCGCCGTGATTCTGGGCATTTTGGCGCATTGAGACTGGCCGGCCAGCGGTGGCATTCTCAATTACCGTCAACAGCATTGCACTAGCACTAGCTGTATTTCGTCTTCGCAGTTTTCTTCACACGGTCCTCGCATCATTGATCTGTATGTTTCCCTCTGATAGCGCATTGACAAATAGAGGTGGCCGGGTTGGAACAGCCTCGGAACGCACGCGCATTGCCGTTGCGCCTTGTCCCCAGGGGCCCACTCCATCTAGGTTGAAAGTCCGACCGCGAGGGTCGTGTACGGTCGCGCCCGTAACGGGTTCTCGCTTCGTTTGCCGAGCTACAGCATTTACAGAACGGCGGTGATCGCGGCCAAGTATGTCGATACTGACGTGGTGCCTGTACTGCCGTGCTATCGTCTGACTCGCGCCAGATGTCATGCTACTTGGTCGGACTTCCGTCTACCGCTCATTTGGATCTTTCATCTGGTGTCAATTTGTGTCAAGCCTGCGTGCCTCTACTGCGCGACTTTGCGACTGTGGATGGCGAAAATAGAGGAGAGACGCCCGGACTCGACGCACAAGTCTGGTCGAAAGATCGAAGTTGGCAATCGATGCCCAAAATGATGCGGGAAAAGGCCGCAAAAGTCAATACGAATATATATACAGTACAGGTCACCGGTGCTCAAGAAATCCACACCCCGGCCGGTTGGCCCAATGGTAAGGCGTCTGACTACGAATCACTTCGAAATCAGGAGATTCTGGGTTCGAACCCCAGGCTGGTCATAACTTTTTTTATGCGACCCGAGTCTTTCACGGCATGACTTGCGAGCGATTGCAAGAGGGTCAATAGGTCCGCGGCTACATCGGTGCATTTCCCGTCCGCGACTGACCCCGAATTTCGAATCCTCCTTTTTTTCACATTGATTTTCGTGTCAGTCAGAACTAGGATTCCCTTGATATTGTTGACCACGGCCTCCTTCGAAGCGCATTTGCTGACGCTGCCGTTCAGCCACGTTCCGTCTGGCGAGTCAGGGCTCACGCGTGGCCATTCATGCCGGCAGAGGTCCAGGCCTACACACGCAAGCAGAAAGCATGAAAGAGCACGAGTCGCTTGGCTAAAAACGGAAAGAGAAAGTTGTCATCCCAGACGACCATGGATAGAGACAGAGGAGTCGCAAGAACCGCATCGGAATGACGCGGTGCTGCCAAGCCTGCGTGTCTACAACTGTCAAATCACCGTGCCCACGTGATGACTCGTAACTGCTGCGGACATCCTTTGCGCACCTGGAGCAGACATCGTGCTTGCACCAGTTGCGTCAAAGTGCTTGCCTCGTCCGTATAAGCCAAATCTTGGCGACGAAGAGGTGGGCAGGGCGGGAGGTATTCCACATCCATGCATGCCAAGCCAAAGAATGTTGAGAGGCCTCGCTGACGAAGCCAATTGGCGACACCACGAGACATGAATACCGTAGCTGCAGCATGCTCGCCAACTTGCTGGAGAAAATGCCCGCTTCCGTTCAGCTCTCTTCGTCGGCTTGGCAAGTCAAGTCAAGTCACGACAGTTGTTTGTGGTCATTGTACGGCCAAGTTGGCCATTTTCACCTGCCAGCCGCCTTGCTCTCAGGTTTCACCACCTAGCTCCTCGGACGTCAAGTTTGTTTTTGTTTCACCACGACTCGGAAGGTTGAGTCTCACATTTCTTGCCCGATTCCGAAAGTCGAATGTCTTTTGGGTGTGGCGCAATTGAAGGCCTTCCATATGCCGTACAAAATAGGGTCCAGACCGTCGCGGGGTCACCGCGGGCATCCCGCCAAAACAATGGAATGCTGGCGGCGTGAGTGTAAGCGTGACGCGCCTCGTCGCGTGCAACTAAACAAAATGTGGTAATTTGACAGGTGAAGCGGACGGCGACACGGTCTGTCCCTGGTGCAGCCAGCAGACCGCTCAAAATTCACATGGAAGGCTCGGGTTAGGCGAGACGGCACAAAGGAGATCACCACCGAAAGGGAGAGAGCCGCGCACCCTGTCCGGCTGCCTCGACTGACTGAGCCAGGTGGACGCAGTCAGTGGAGTGAAGCAAATGCAGACATATCTTGGCCAAGCGAATCTGGAAGCCTTCACAAGACCGCTCGGACTGACACCGCATACTCCAACGGCAATACCGCATTACCCAACATTAGTGCTTCTAACCCGATTGTTGAGCGTCGGACTCGTCGGGGGGACATTTGCTGCACGCAGGCCCAAGAACTGCAGCGGAAGGTCCGACGCCAATCCACACCGATACGAGCGAGCTACGGCTCGGCTCGGCTCCGTGCGAGATCGGCAGCCACATCGGCCAACGCGTAGCTCGGCCATCACCGAGTATCCGTTCAATCTGTCCGACTCCTCGGCGCACTTCACACCATCTCGCGGTGCATCACGCTGACAACGGTCCTGTGACCAAGCTTGGCGACGACGGCGGACATCTTGGACCAAGCCCGCAGGACGCCATCGTTGTCAAGGCACTATTGGCTCGGCACACGCTCCTCGTTCAGTGCCCGGAACTCGGAGCCGACGCTCCTCGCTTTGCCAATCCTACCAGATCTCCAAAGCAGGGCTGTAGCTGCCTCCTACATACCAGCTGCCATCCACGGCCAGGAAGTCTAGCAACGATGCCGACGGAATCGAATAGTCGACGGAAGGAGGCTGCGACTCCCGTGCTCGCTGCGACGCTCTCTGACGTCACGGGCCTGGCCAACCTGCTCCGCTCGGTCGCTCTCCAGCAGAATGCCGTCGTAATCGCATCGGAATCGGGCCTCGAGATCGTGACCGAACTCAATCGCACGCTCCAGGCCCACGCCTATCTCTACTCGCACATGTTTGACACGTACGACTTTCGCGCACCACCGACCGCTGCCGCCTCTTCTCGCCGCAGCAGGACAAGCTCACGTCCATCGAAGCGAGCGAGGACATCGTCGTCGCCACCTGCCGCATCGGGCTCCTCGCCGACCCAGTCAGAGCAAAGCGACGCCGGCGAAGCCGAAGACGACGACAACGACGACCAAGAACATGCATGGAAGGAGCCGGCCAGCACCTCGTTCGAGGTGAATCTGCAGACGTTGCTGTCGTGCCTCAATATCTTTGGCGGCGTGGGCTCCGCACGGCCGTCTTCCAACAGCTTTCGGGGCGGCACGGCGACCGACGGCGGCGGCGGGGCCAGAGGGGGCTACGGAACCTATCAACGTACACGCGAAGCGACGGCGGGACTCGATGGGGCCGGTGGAGCTGGAGCTGAGCGCTTTGCGTTCAACACACCCAAGGCGACACGCATGAAACTGACCTACCAGGGCATGGGTCATGCCCTGGTGCTCGAGCTGGAGCAAGAGGCCAACGTGCTCACTACGTGCTCCATCTCGACGTACGAGGCGGGCTTCTTGACAGACTTGGTGTTTGACCCTGCCCGGATGGTGTCGCAGGTGATTGTGGGGTCCGAGGTGATGCACTCGGCCTTTTCCGAGATCGATCAGAGCTGCAAGAAACTGTCGATTCTCGTGTCGCCACCCACGGTATCGCATTCGCGCTCGAAGGCCGGCGCGGTCGACGGGATCAAGCCCAACATGCTGCGGTTCAAGGCGATCTCCGACTCGGGGTCGTCCGAGATGGAGTATCCTGCGGGCGTGTCGAGCTCGGATCCGACGGGTGTGATTGAAAAGTTTGTCGCTCTGCCAGAGAGCCAGGAGCAGTGGTACGACTTTACGCTGCTCTCGCGTACCATGACGGTGCTGCGCTCTTCGATCAAGACTTCGATTCGCACGGATCAGGACGGCCTCATCAGCTTCCAGTTCATGATGCCCAAGTATCGCAAGTCGGCAGGGGCGGGTGCCGCAGCGGGAGGCGCTGCCGTCGAAGATACCGACGAGCAGGATGCTTTCTGCGAATTCCTCTGCTGTCCTCTGGATACCCAGACCTTGATCATCTGACATGCTGGCTCTGCGCCATCACCACGAACTACCAGCCATCTGTGTCGATCGACATCCTCGGTGGCATTCTTCAAATTAGTTGCACGTGCAACTCCAATGTATCAGTACCGTATGCATCCATGCTTACAATAGCGCATCCATTCTTACAATAGCATTATCAGCATGATTCACCCCACGTCGTGCGTGCGTCTCGCACTCTTTCAGACAAGATAGTGTGCGGCTCAAGTCGGCGTCAGATCGGCTGGACCGACTACAAGGATGGCACGCCCACTGCGTCGATCACGATGAACCTCGGTACACACGATCACATCACATCCTCATTTGAGCTGAAGCGAGCTAGTCACAGACCTGCATTATTGGTGTTGTGCTCTTGCAACACGTCACGGGATAAATCAGGGAATGCAGCTAGTTCTGTAGCAGCATCGCGGTCTACGCCAGTGCCTGTCGGCGTCTTGGTCCGTCTCGAGCTTCCATGTTCTTGTTTCTTGTAGTGTGCACCGGAATGGAATGCGATCTCATCACCGCAAGTAAAATAAAAATAAAAATTAACGGCAGAACCTATCAATAATACTGTATATAATGTGCACATAGCCACCTGTTTTAATGTTGCCGAATGGCGACTCCGCTTCCCCGCGTCTCACACTGCTCTCACACGCAAGGGAACAACTGGCCCGTCCGTCGCGACCGACGCACCCACAACCCACGCACGCAGCATAGCATCATTAATCAACGTCCGTGCATTACCCTAATCATTACCACTGTAGCTGTACAATTAATATATCATTAATTAAGTATAGAGTTTTTTTATTTTGATTTTTTTTTTCGGGTTGACTCGCTACGGTATTTTGGTGAGAAGGGCTTCTTTTCATGCATGCGCTTCGCATGCAATTTAGGCTGTCTTGCATCTAAGTTATCACGGCTTTCTTTTTTCGCAGCTGGGCATGTGATACTTATCTCTAGGGCGGTGGACTGTGGTTCTGTCGAATCACCATCTTGTGTGTCGACATTGGCCGTCACCGTCGGCGTCACCGTCACCGTCACGGTCATCGTCAGCGTCAGTATCAGTGTCACTGTCTCACGATCATCACCAATTCACAAAAAAAAGAACGGCTACTGAATCACGTTCGAATTCGAACTCGAATTGTAGTGTTGTGTCGAGACCTTGCGTTCGACATGAAGGTGTGTTCGCTTCTCTGCAGATGTGCAGGGCTGGCGGTGGCGGGTGGCGCGGTGTTGGCAACAGCGATACAGCAGCCCTGGTCTGATGGCGTGACACCCTCGCTCACGCTCCCGCCAACCCCTTCCCTACCGCCGAGCTACAGCACCGGCCGCGTGACAACGCACGACGGTTCTTCGATCTGGTACGGTCTCTTTGGCGATCCGGGTTGGACGGCTCGACCGATGGTCACGTTCCTGCACGGGGGGTTCGGCAATTCCGACTACTGGGGATTGCAGATCTCGCACCTCGTCACAGCGGGGTTCAGATGTCTCGCGATCGATTCCCGCGGCCATGGAAGATCGGTGGAAGCAGAGGGCGGGATCACGTACGACATGATGACGCATGATGTGTTGGCGGTCTGGAGAAAACTCGGGGTGACAATATCCTCCGTCGTGGGTTGGTCGGATGGCGGGGTTATCGGTCTGGATCTGGTCATGAACCAGACGGAGACGGATTCACACCCCACCTCCCGTCCGAGAGTCGATAAACTCTTCGCGTTTGGTGCGAGCTACAGCCCCGCCAACATCAACACCACCATCAACGACAACGCCGTCTTCTCCACATATCTGAATCGAACTCAGTCCGAATTCCGCAACCTCAACCCCCGTCCGACCCACCTCGCCGAATTCGAACAGAAAATGAACAACATGTGGAACACACTCCCCGCCTGGTCCGAGGAGAGCTTCCAACGCATCGTACCCTACCCCCAAGGTCCCCTCGTCTGGATCGTCGACGGCGCAGACGAAGAGGCTGTCAACCGTACCACGCCGGGTGAAATGTCTAGCTGGGTCAGTAGTGTAACTCTGGCCGCCGTCTCATAGCCTCGTGTGGTTTGCCTCTCTTACTGATCCCGGCCGTTGATCATGTACTTGTGAATCTGTCACATTCCGCTCGGCACAACAGCTCCCAAATTCAGGCCTCACCATTCTTCCCTCGGTGAGCCACTTTGCGTAAGTCTATGCTTTTCCTCTTTGTAGCAGCTTATTTGCGAGCCCGAACACGTCTCTCTGACACCCTCATGTTGCCGGTTGTTTGCTAATTGCCACGACAGATTCATGCAAGACCCTCAAACGTTCAACACTGTGCTGCGGCGGTTCCTCGAGTATCCCTAGACGCTCGCAATCAAGGCCGACGGATCTCCCCCGTCCCATCACGACACGACAATAGGAAATGGGAAATCCAATTCGCAAGGTTGGTGCAGCGCGTGCGGCCTGGAGTTTGGGACGCAGCCGGTTACAAGGCATTTCAATCAGAACTGGCCAGCGACAAAGCCGCCAGTAGCCATCGCGGCCACGAAAGCCGCGAGGTCGACAAGAGTCTTTGAGTCAGCATGCGCGGTGAAGAGCGAGATGAGGGATACGAGCGCGGGGCCGGGACAGAGACCAGTTGCGCCCCACCCGACACCAAAGAGGGCAGCGCCGAGCACGAGACGCAGATCCAGCTGGGACGGGTTGGCGGGCAGTCTCCACTCGGGCGAGACTGCCGAGAGCTCTGGTCGGCTGTGCTGCAGTGTAGCATCCTGGGTGGAGGCTGCGTCCGACTTCTTGCTCCGCAAGGCCGCCGTCAGACGGTCCTGCTTTGGCTTGACGCTGGAAAAGTAGGCGTACGACGCTGGAAGGATGCCGCCAATTGCGACCATGGCTAGCGAAGGGTCGAATGCACCACTCGAGAAGCACGAGGGCGAGAGACACAGGAATCCGAGCACTTTGCTAGGTCGCTGTTGGGTCAGGTTGAATAACCAAAAATTTCATTTTTTCGAGGGTCAGTATTGCTGTCCCCAACTCTTGAATGCGGACACGATATAGTGACACGGGACTTACAAGCATACCGCTAATGCCGAGGGCAAAGCTAAAGTGGAGGCCGACACCCAGAGCAACGAGTTTGGCCTGGAGCAACTGAGAAGCCTGCTTTTGCTGCTTGGAGGCATTGCTCGGCTGAGTACCCACTACGCGAGGCAGGAGCGTGTAGAGCAGGACCGGAATCTGGAGCAAGGCAAGAGTGAGCAGACTTGGGACAGGATACGTGCTGGGGAGATGCGATGTGAAGCCTCCTGATCCAGATGTAACTCCGCTGAGAATCTTGGAAGCGAGAGACGAAGAGGTGGCGGCGTCTCGTAGAGAGAGGTGGGTCACTACTGCAACTCCGAAGAAGGTGGCGGTTGCAACAAGCGAGCGAAGCGAGAAGCGCGACAGACCGCAGAGAAAGTGACCCGAAGTGCATCCATTTCCGATCTGGGCCATCCGGAGCAAAGCACGAGCAGACACGGGGAGAAGATACAAACAATGATGAGTCAGATGCATCGAGAGGGCGCGGTCTGAGCCGCGATGTCTGGGTACATGCCGATACATGGGCTGCTCACCTTGGTTCCGAGTCCGACAAGAAGGCCATAGAAGAGCGACTTGAAGAGGGGCGAATTGGACCCAGCGGCGGCGGAAGTCGAAGTGATTGGGTCGAGGATGGGTACGCGGAGGCCAGCCTCGATGGAAGTACGACGGAGGCCGAGGATGGCGCCACCGAGAAAGAGGCCGGCTGTGAAATATCTCGAGACGGTTGTGTGAATGTTGTGGGGCGTCGATGATGGCTGGAGGGACGACTTGACGGTGGTGTGGAAGAAGCCAGAGATGCCGAGCACCATTCCGAGCTTGGAGAGGAGCGTATGGAGCGACGCCGCCATCATCAAGCCACCAACCAGGCTGTGGCCTGGCGTAAAGTCGACGGTACCCATATCGGCAGACTCGATAGACTCGATTGATCAGACAGAAGGGTGTCGGTATGGGTGGTGGTCGTGGTGCAGTAGACAGTCAAGCACAGTACAGAAGAAGAATGACTGATGGGAATGCCACAAAGTAGCCTCCACCTCTCCCACCTTGTACAGGATGTAAGATCTTTGTGCCATGATTCTTGCGTTTTCGGAACTCGGTGTGGAGAACATTTATAGCTTTGTACTTACTCCTTGCATACAGTCCAACCTTACACTTTGCCCTCATCCATCCTCTCACTGTCTCTATTGCAGGCTGAAACTGACCCCGGGCCTTCAGTCATGGATCCGGTGCAGGCAGCTCGCAAGGCTGCTCAGAAGCGAGAAGCCAAGCGCAACCGCGAGCGCAAAGAACAGGCCGCAGAAGCCCGAACCCTGCGTCAAGACACCTCTGGACTCGAACGCCAAATAGCACGCCTCGAAGCAAGACTGTCCAAATCCTCCTCTTCTACCTCACAGAGCAATTCCGACGATCAAGTGGAGCTCAACAGGCTCAAGGCCGAACTTGACAAGATCAACAAGGTCAAGCAGGACTACGTCGACAAGCATCCCGACCAACGTCACTTTGTCCGCGGCTTTGAGTCCGCCGACGGAGGACAGTCAAATACTAGCGCAGCAGCACAAAGTAGACCGAGTCAGCAATCTCGAACGCAGTCTGCTGCGAGAGCAAGTACAGGATTCGGGGGCGTGCAAAACAGGGATCCGCGCTGGAGCATCTACTACGATGCGGTGTTTAACCCCTTTGGTGCTCCGCCTCCTGGCATGCCGTACCTCGAAAAGTCGCACGACCAGCTGCTAGCAGAAGGTCTGCTACCCGTGGGAGGGTTTCAGCCACCTCTGCCTCCGGAAGAGCCCGAAGAAAATGAGGCGCCTGCTGACGGCGGTGCTGATGGAGCCAGCCAAAAAGACGGAGATGAGGCAGATCAAAGCGATGACGACGACCAGGACGATGAGGAGGATATGAGCAACACAGAATCGATCCACATCGACTTGCCAGAAGGCCCACCCGATGAAGCGCCACCGACAACTTCGAATGCGAATGGAACTTCTACCACCCAACCACAACAAGTCGATTCGGACGAGAGCGAGGACTCGAGCACCGACGAAGAACTCAAGGGAATCTTTTTGCCGGCTGGCCCACCGCCATTGCGCGTCTCTTTGCAAGGCGGGAAACATAGAGGAGAAAGATATGCGGAGAGGGGAAGACGTCGGGAACGGGGACGTGGTGGTCGAGATTCGGATCTTGGCGGAAGAGGAAGGGGGGGCGGAGGTGGAGGTTCGCGTGGACGCGGTCGCGGAAGAGGCATACCCAGCACCTTGCTCCCGGCTCGACCGGGTGCGTCTCTGCCCCCTCGACCTTCACACCCATCTGCTTCTTCGGATGCCAGAACATCGGCTCCTATTGCCACTGCAGCTGCCACAAACAGCGCAGTAATCACCGCCGCTCCCCAGCTCCGAGACTTTAAGGCAGAAGCAACCGCGTTCGTGCCCACTGCCATCCGGCGCAAACAAGCCGATCAAAAGTCGCGCATCGCAAAAGGACTCCCTGGTCGGATCGATGCTGCTCCTTCCATCGCGTCCCACTTTCAAGATCAACACCAACACCAAGAGCAAGAACAAGAACAGGGTGCTCAAGCCTCAAGTTCTGCCTCTTTGCAAAAACCGGACCTCGTCAAATCCATCCAGGCTCATCTACCCCCACCTTCCAGCCACACTTCGACCCACAGAACGCAAAAAGACTCGCGTGATCATGACTACGACGCTTTTCTCGAGCGCGTCGGTGATCTCCTCTAGCCTCTTCTTCCACCCTCTGCCTGTAACTCGTGTTTGAAGATCTCGGTTTAGTTGTATTTGTACTCCTTCGTTATCGTCGGGACCGTCCGGCTAGTTGCGTGGTAGTCCCAAACCAAAACCAAAGTCCCCCTTTTTTGCAGGAGGAATGTTGAGATTCGGCTCCATTGTCGCAATCTTGTACTTGTGCTTGTGGGATTGTGCTCCTTCAAATTGGTATTATGCTCTCGGTGGGATGAGGTGATGAAAAAGACACGCCACCTACAGCTCATCGTGCCAAGGCGGATGTGGGTGCAAATGAGACTACTTTTTTCTTTCTTCATCTGACTCCGTGTCTGCGTCTGCGTCTGTGTCTGAGCTGGCGATGAAGCCCCCCCCTCCCCCTTCTGATAACTTTGTAGCAAAGGTACAAAGACTCCTGACTTGCTTCGAGATCACAAGGGGCGGGGAGCGAATCCGCCATCTCAATCGAATCTGGACTCAAGAGTTACTGGTACGATTGCCAGTTGTTATAGCTGTCAACATGTCTGGCAAGACGAAACTTTGCATGGTGCTCACGGTCACGTTGCTCGTGCTTCACACGGTGTTCTTGACAAATGTCAGTGGAGCAGCCATCACTACGGTCAAGCCAGGTGAGTTACAGCGCTTGCTGTGAAAGACAGCATACTTGTCGTTCTAGTTGCTTACTCATTCTCTCTGGAAACCATCCCAACATCGCCTGGCGCTGGCATGAAACTTCGCCAACGACAGTCATGGAATGCATCGTAGAGGGACCAGAAAGCCCCGAGGCCGATCTGCTCAAAGTCGACGGCTGGGCCTTTGAAAACGTCTTTTGCAACCTCGGCTGCGATCCCCTCCTCAACTCCCTCCGAGACACCACACCCCCTTCATCGTCATCGTCATCGTCATCGTCATCGTCATCGTCAACAAAAGCGACATCGACGCTAAGAACAATACCACCAATCACATACTACTCCCTCCAATCTCTCTGTGTCGCCACAAAAGTCGTACCTAACGACGCGAAAGAGTCCAAGAGAGACTACGAGTCCGCACCTGACAAGGCCACCTTCCGGCTTGCTTGCTTCGACAACCATGGTCGCGACTTGACTCAACAGGTACGCTTCTGTCTCCCTCTCCCTCCCCCTCACGCTCCCCCTCATCCACCACGAAAGCAAAATTCAAGTCCATCCGCTACTGTGATTGTAAGTCATCGGCACCTTCTGACCCTCTCTCTCTCTCTCCCTACACAGGCAGCAGATCGTATCGATCTCGAACAGAGCATTTGCAAGCCCTACTCGGCCTAGTTTGCACATCCTTTCCCGCGGCAATAACAACAAACCCCGCAATGCCCGCACAGAAGCAAAAAACAGTGCTGGAAGGGGTATACTGCATTCGAAAACCGACATTCGCATTGCGGCGCTGCTAGCGTGAAGAAATACCAGTGTGAGAGCATTGCCCGTGTCAGTCGTCGGAGGGCTTGGGCTCACCCTTAAAGTAGTTCCGGTAGATGACGACCGGCTGTCCCACGGTGAGTTTTGGCGAGGTTCCGGCGACGACCTTGTTGCCAAGGCGATCCAGGGAATAAGGGACCGGCTTCATGACTGGCTTTTCCGGCTGGCTGGAAGTGTTGCCATAGTGAGCACCTCGGTCGACAAAGAGCGGCCTGTACCAGCGTACCGACTTGGGCTTGCGCTCGTCTCCGGCAAACGGCGCCCGTTTTTGCGGGGTCGAGAAGGGCTCCACGTCTCCCTTGCCGCGGCGATGGCTGCCACAGTCGTCGAGGATCACGCATGCTTCGGGCTCGTGCACGTGCTGCTCAGGACTGGGCGGTCTCTCATAGGGCCGCTGCACCACGGTGATCTTGTACTTGGCGAGTGTCTTTTCGTTGGCCCGTTTGTGAACCGTATCGGCTAGCTTGAGCTGGTCAGTCAATGTCAAAGGCACGTCGGTCTTGCGGGCTGCAATTATGTCGTTGAGACTCAGTGTTCGTCCACGTGCCGGTGGGATACCTTGTGCACTGGGTGTCAGCTGCGGTCGAGATGCCAATCGGGCTGATCGAAGCGGTCGACCGGTTGTGCTGGACATCGAGGTGGTAGCCGGAGCATGAGGAGCAGAAACGCCTGTGTTGGTGGTATTGGCTGACGTGTGATGGGGAACATCGTGAGCTACACGCGTCGCTGCCGTCTGTCCCTCGCCTCTGGCCTGTCTTGGTGGCGAGCTGGATAGCAACGTCGACGGCTCCGAAGAGGGAGCGCTGTCGCCAGGCGTGTCTGTGTCCATCTGTACCGGAGAGCTACGTGCTCCACCATTCGTGTCGCTGTCCGAGCTCAGCACCCTTTCCTCCGCATCTGCAGCTTTGACCTTCCGCTTTCGAGCGCGCTCTTGCATCGCAAGACATCGCAAACGCTGCTGCTCGGGGTCCAGGACCACAGCCGGTGCAGCTCTGGCAGAGACCGAGCTCGCTTTCGCGACCGGTTCACTTGATGATGTGGTCGCTGCGGTCGTCTCTGGCTCCGGACTGGAGCTCACCGCAGGCACAGTTTCGACTGTCACATTTCGCCGCACGCTTCCGAGAGCGACAGACGACGTCTTGGCGCCTCCAGCCACGCCGGCCTCCCTCGCAGCAGAGATAGGTGCGATGGCGCTTTTTACGGGAATCGGCGTGACCATGACCGGGGATGAAGCCACCGGGGCCGTCATGGCTGGAACGCCGGCTGGGCGTGAAACGACGGGGATCTTTGGAGCGGCTTCCGGTGCCGCTGAAGAGGTAATTTCTGTTGATGACGGACTAATGCCTGGCGCACTTCGCAAGAGGCCAGGCTGTGCAGGGGCCAAACGAGCCAACGACATCGGCATGGGTCTGGGAGCCACTCGGGCACCCGCAACAGAAGCAGATGCAGCCGCGCTCGCTGGTCTCGGCAGCCTCGAGTTGGGTGCGCTGGCGAAGGCCGGGCGAGGCAGCCCACTCACGGGTTTCGCGAGCTTCTTAGGAGACGATGTCTGCGAGGCACTACGCTCGGTCTTCGCCGCTGGACGGTCGGCGAGAGAGGACTTCGGCGCTACCGACTGCGACGCGCTACTGGCGCTCCGACTAGCGGCTGCGGTTGCCGCTGGCCTAGTGTTTGATACCGTTGAAGCCGTCGCGCCGGTCGAACGGCTCAGCACCGAGGCAGGCAGGACGGCGCCGGTTTCCGAAACAGACCTTGATCCGATACGAGTGCCCAACTGCGAAGGCGTCCGGCTCGTCTTGGACGCCACACTGGGCGGTCGTTGTGGTGCGCTGGACTCGGGTACGGGTGTGGATGCGGCCGCAGCAGCAGCCTTTGCGTGTACCTGGACGCGACGCGCCGGAATGCGCTCGGTTTTGATTGTGGGCTCCTGCGTTCGCAGTGCGGAGCTCTTCGCCTTGCTCTTGTACGGCGAGCCAGGCTTGGATGGCGAGAGTTTGACGCCAAACTCGGCCTCGTGCTGCTGGATCGGCACGCGTCTCGCTGTCTGTCGGAAAATCGGTCCCGGCGTGAAAGTGGCGCCAATCGTGGTTTGGCCGACTGAATTCGCCAAGGGGGAGTGCTCGCCTTCGTCCGTAGCCTTCTTCGGCGTGACAGGCTCTGCTGCGCTGGGCTCTGCTGACACCTCGTCCTGAGCCGGTGTGACATCGACCGGAGTCCTGGTGGCTTCGTCAAGGGCTCTTTTCTCCACCTTGCCCTGCACACTGGACTTTGTTGGTGAGGCTGCCGAGGCAGACGCGGGAACAGGCAAATTCAGCAAGTGCGCAGTGGGCGTGTTGGGAATCAGCCACTGACCCGGCCGCGTTGGCGTCTTGGTCTGCACGGGTGTCTGAACCACGGCGCTCTGTCGATCTGGAGAGGTCGCACTGCAAGCGACAAAGGTGACAGCTCGGCGCTCGGGGCTAGCCTGAGTGGCGCCGACGGAGACCTGCGCGGCCGAAGACGGGTCACGCTTCGGAGAGGGTTCGTCTGCCTTCGTTTTGGAGTCGACGTGGGGCGTCGAAGCGTCGATTCTGTTCTGAAGGCACGCAAATCTGGACAGTCCAGTGCTCGGGGTAGCCGAGACCGCGGCAAAGGGCCCTGCGAAGAGAGAAGCAGCTCGATAAGATGCTGCCGAAGGTGTGCCGGTCAAAAGGGTCGGAGCAGCACCGATGAGCTTGCGAGGCGATGGTGAACGCATTTGCTCTCCACGTTGCTGCTGCTGCTGTTGCTGCTGTAGTTGCGAGAGCCGAGGAGATCTACGAGGAGAGCGGGAGGGAGATCTGAGCTGTTCGCTCTGGCGCAGTGTCGCGTCGATCAGCGCGTCGATGGATCGGACAGGACTACGGTTCAGACGGGGAGTGTTGCTGACAGCTTTGGAAGGGCTCGATTGCACTTGATCGTGCGAGGTCGTGCGCTTCGGATCGTGTGATAGTAGTTGAGCGTCTTTGGGTGCTTCAATCGTCTTTGTTGGCGATGACATGGCAGTCTCTGACGATCTGCTTTTGTCACTGTCGGGCGAAGGTGGGTCGATCTCCGCGGGTGTGATGAGGTCTTCTTGTCTGTCAAGGTCTTGATTAGCCATATTGCCTTTCAATTCCAAAGAGGTGGCTTCTGTAATGATCTCCTCTGTCATGCTTACGACGGGGGCCTCAACACCTACAAGGACCTCGGCGGCGGCGGGGCAGTGTTCAACTAGCGGCAAATCTTGTGGGAGGTCCTTCTGCGGCGAGCTGAAGCCGCCGCGGAGCTTGGAAGGAGATGCTGAGTAGAGCTCACGGGCGTCTCGTAACGCTCGTCTTGATGGCGTCGGCGTAGGCCTGTTCCACGACCACGGATAGCCTGACGTGTCGTTGACGAGCATTGTGTCGTCCGGATTAAAGTTGATGGGCTTGCGTCTTGCCAGGTCGAGGCTGTCTTTGTGACGCAGTCTGTTCTGAATGACCTGCTGTTCATAATGGACGCGCTTGCGCTTTTCGGCTGACGATGGCTGGCCAAAGAAGACGACGTCGGAAGCGTCGGACTCGTCCGATGATGATGAATCCTCCGCATCGTCGACGGAGACGCTATCGCGCAAGATCTGCATTGATTCATGAACAACTCGCCTTGCAGGAGAGGACGCCGAGACAGGGAAAGGCAGTACCTTGCGCGGCGAAGGAGTCGGAAGCTTCTGTAGCTGTACCGCATCGATCATCTCGAGAGTCTTGGCCGACGTTGATGCATTGCTGCTCTGCAAATCCGGCGTGTTCTCTTTATCCTGCTTAGCGCTCGTATTCATGCCCGCTACGCTGATGCCTGAAAGGCGGCTGCTACGGCGTGGTCTCGATGCGTGTACTTTGGTGTTTGCATGCTTATTCGGACTGGTCGGGGGGCTGGGCGAGCGGCGTCGCTTGGATGGGCTAATATTGTCGTGCGCCAGCTGCGACGCGGCGTCGACGGCGGGCTCCATGGCTAGCTACCAATGCATGAGGTCCGGTGAGAGGTGACCAATTCGAATTTTGATCGGCCGCTGGGTGGGAGTAGCGACAAGGTTGGGTCAAGGGAGTCTTTCGATGGTGAGGAGAGGTAATGATGAGATCAGATGTGACAGCAGGAATCGCAGTGGTCGAAGAGGTATAAAAGTGAACGAAAGGACCCGTTGCTTGACTATCGTCTCTGAAACTCGCTGTGTCAGACCGCGGAAAGTAGCGAGTCGCAAGCGGAGGTGGTCACTCGAACGAAACAAGGCAGGCGAGAGTTATCCTGAAGACGCTGGTACGCCGTACTAACTCTCGCGACTTTCCAATTGCCCCAGCCGCTAGGATGCTGGCTGGCAAGTGCGCCGTGAAGCTTGCCTTTGTCGGATCGGAGCCGATACTGTGCACTGTTCCAGAGACAACGAGAGCTTGGATGCCAGTACACTACAGCAGAGCGTGAACATCGGCGCATATGAAACGGCGCATTTACAAAGCTAAGCATGTCACACGTACTCAAGACATCACATCCCGGACGGCTTCGGCTCGTCCGACCCATGTCCACGCTCGAAATCACAACTTGCCTTTGTCACAGCAAAGGTTGAAAATGTTACACAACGAGCCCCATCGTCCTAAGCACAACGAGGCGCGGTACTGTTAGAGGCAGTCGCGTGTCTGCGACGGCCGGCAAAAAAGGGTCTGGCGCGTGTTCTGGTCACGTGTCCACACAAGGACTTGCCAAAGTACAGTATTTTCAGACCTAACAAACAGTGCATAATCTGGACCCTGCACGGCTCAGTTTTTGGCTCACTCAGGACTCCACATTATTTTCCAAGCTGTCCCACAACTTGTCGTTCCGGCCACTTCAGCTCTGCTGGGGCGGCCAATTTCTGCAGTATTCATTTCTTAGTACAGTAGCTGACAGACAAGTTCAAGCGGCTAAACTGGTCCACATGACCTTTCGAGGATAGCTTGCCATACCCTGCTGCGCTACATCTAGTCGTATCGTGGCACTCGAACGACTAGCTTCGACACAAGGTTGCTCGCCAGCGTCGCTCCACGGCACCAACCTTCACAGCCATCAGAGAGGACTGATCTACCAGTATGTCAACGCCGCTTTCTCCAAATCGCGAGCTTTAAAGATGAAGACCGCGGCTCACCAGCTACGAAGCACGAACCTGCGCTGCTCCCCCACTGCAGCGCACTCGTTGGCCGCAAACTCATATGGTCTGGCATCTGCGACTGGCTCGTCCGTTCGTACCGCTGCTCGCGCTTCCGTACGACCGTTCTGCTCGAGCTCATCATGGTCCGTTTTTCGTCACGTACATCATCAGAAGGTGATGACGGAGATGCAAGTCCTGGTACGACCTCTTAATCCTACGTACTTTTCCTCGACGTTGCCCATTCTACGATCTTCGAGGCCTGTTGATCCTTTCAAAGACGCGGCGGCTCCGTCGTCCCTTGATTTTTTCTCCGCGCACGAGATACAAGGCCTTGATGCGCTCCAGTACTCGAGTAGAGAGCCAAACAATGACGGAAGCGAAGGTGATCGCCACTTGACGGAGCACGAGTATCGCACTCGAGTGGGCAAGGTGTGTCGCATACTGGTCGAATCTCTACCGGATTTCATGCACCGCGGTGTTGTAGACCTCAACGACATTGAGGGTCCTTCATCCACGAAATCAACAGGCGCATCTTCCCGCAGCGGCGGCCTCTTGCCGAGTCTTTCACCCTTCCTCGGTCAGAGTCTGCTGCGAAGGAACAGAGAAAAGGGCAAGGACTGCCAGTCCGGCAGAACGGAGTCGCCGACACACTCAGACTTTACAAGTCTATATCATCCCTCCATCGCCTTCGAGTTTCGTCCGCCACTGCCCCATCTCGGTCTTGGTGGCGACCCAGGCGACGGCGAGGATACAAAGCATGGAGTGGGTGGCTTTCGTGGACGGCGTTCGAGCCAGACGGACAACCATGACGAACACGGCAGAGGTGGGCCCACTATCTGCTTCAACGGTCGCACCATGTACACCGCCAGCTCGCACATCTTGCGCCATGCTCTTTCCGCGCTGTTCTACGACACCTCATTGCATCTCGAGTCGGCTCGTTTCGAAGGTCGATCGAAGCCCGAAGGCTCATGGCCGGGCATCAACTCTCACATCCGTACCCGGTCTGCAACGGATCCGGAAGCCGAAGGCGACGGCTCGCCCCATGGACCGGACAAGCTGGTGATCCGTCTGCGATTCGAAGGCATGTCTCGTGTCTCGTCACAACCGCACACATACACCGTCATCTTTCGGTATGAGTTTGACCGAGCTACGGGCACTGTTGCGCGGCACGTGGTGGACAACATCCAACCTGTGCCCGGCAGCAAGGTGTGGGCCGGACTTAGCCACGCTTTTGGTGCACTGAGCCCCTGTGGAGCTGGAGGAGGAGCTGCACCTGGAGGAGGCGCTGCACACTTCGAGGGCATCTCTCTTCCTTCCGAAAGGGGTTGAGCCATATGCTATTGCCAGTAATGTCCATCCTTTCCCTGGCCATGATTCCTTCATTGCACCCTCACCTGGTGTTCGGCCGTGCTGCCACCGTAAGTTTCGTCTCCTTCTGATTTATACGGATGTCCGCTGCCAGCTATGTTTATCCACCTCTCATAATGTACCAGTTCTTGCCGTCACCTATTGCGTCACCTTTGTCTTCCTACCCTGATCGCTACATGGTGCCTCTCTGCTCCTTGAAGGGAGCATTCACTTGATGTACTTGTATCCCTCTTATTCACAGTCTAACAAATGCAAAATTCGGATCCAAGTCGGCGCGTAAAGAGATCCCATCTTGTATTTCAGGTGGATTGCGAACGCGCGCGTCTTTCTCGGTCATTTCGCCTGCTCTCGCAGTTGGCAGTGTTGGTTCCCTTCAGATGCCAAGGGTGCAGCCAAGCAAGGTGTTGATCTGTCGGGTTTTGTGACACCGCGAATGTGGAAATACAGTACGTGGTAGGCAGTCAGGCTTTGCAGCACATCGATCGGGTTTTGGCCGACCACCGTACCATCTGAACACCATCTCTTCACTCTGATCACGTCTGTCACCCGTGCTTTCGCCACAGCAGCACCCCAGCAGCACCATAAAACCGCATATTTCAACTGTTTCGCATTTCAAAACACAACCATCTCTAGTCACATCGCTAACGTGTTTTCTAAGACGCGGCTCGATTCGCTTTCCCGCCTCACCTGATCACACGGTTATCACGAGCTTGCGCAGTATTCTTTCTGTTTCGTCACAAGATCATCAGCTCAGCCAACATGATGATGCCACGTCAGTCGTCATTCCCACAGCCTCAGGCTATGCAGTTCGACCAGTTCCACCAACAACAGCACATGCATCAGCCTTCTCCACACCTCATCTCGTCACTTCAACAGTGTGTCTCTTCCACGGCCAATTGCGTAGAGACAGTACGTATTCTCCAACCGTCGCCCTGCAACAACAACTGCCTCTAGCAAGAAGCATGCTCTGACAACCATAACAACGATTCTCAAATACCCTCTGCGGAATCTAGATGAAAGAATCGATTGAAGCATTCGAATTTGTGCTCCAGGATCACCCTCGCCTCATCACAGTCCTCAAGTGTCAAAAGGTGCGTGGCTTCTTGCGCGATATCTGCCATGGGTCCCAGCTGAATCAACACTGACTTTTCTGCACGGCGATGTCGTTCATGCGTTCTCGACTCTTTCGAGCAGCACTTTGACCTGGTTTCGGAGCGAGACATTGACTCGGCACGCTCGCACATCTCTGGCGAAGTCCTGCCACATTTGAACGAGCTGCTCCAACGAGCAAGCGTCGAGATGGAACGGCAGGAACGTCGGGCCGTTGCTCTCAAGAACAAGGTTCGTGTATAGCTCATGCCATTTTGAGCCACCGCATCTCACCACGTTCTGGCTTGCTGACAATGACTTGTATCTTATTCTCTGGAATCACGACGGGTCTTGGACTTGGTGACACGCAGGCAGAAGCACAACACCAGCGTCTCCAGGCGATCAAATCCATCGACCAGCACCAGGCCAAACTCCACCCATCCTCGAAAACATCCAGATCTCAAGCTCACCAGCAAACCCTCGCCCAACTCCAACAACAGCTCGAATCCCAGCGTGCCCAACTCTCGGCTCTCAAAATGCACAAGCTCGAACTGCTCAAAAAGGCCGACGACCTCGAGGCCGCAACTCGCGATCTCTGATACCATCACTGCGCTGTCTCTTGCCCCTCTTCTCTCTCCTCTCGCCCGTTTGTATTTGTACCGCCTTTTCTTTTCTTAAAGTTTTCGCAAAGTTCAGCAACCCAGCAAGCACAGACCAACGTACGCGAACAAGAAGGATGTAATTTGGTAAAAGTAGGATACAGGATGGGCGGAAACATAGTTGCACATAGGCTATCAATGGCAGGGAGCGCGAGATTTACAGCTCCGATTTGCGACCTTTTGTGAGCGAGTCCATCTCGCGTCTAAGCTTCTCAACGCGGGCTTCAGCGTCATTGAGGAGTCGCTGAATAGACTCCGGATCGGTTTCTTTGGCTGCATCCGAGCCTTGGTCCGCGCCAAATGTCTTGTCGCGACCGAGGTTGGATTCGAGGAATCCCTGGAGAACTTCGCGGACAGTTGCAGCGATGGCTTCGGGCGAAGCTGCGTTGCCACCGGGAGGCGTGATGTAGACGTTGGGCGCAAAGATCCTGTCAAACCCGCGTCCCGAACCAGACTCGGCTTCCGCCACACTCCTTCGAGGCGAAAGTGGCCCGTAGTATCCGCTGTCGTCAAAGTAGCCTCGATTGACACCCTCCTTGGCCATCTTTTCGAGGTGTGTACGTGAAGAGGCGGAGAACTGTTTAGACGCCGAGTTGGATCGCAGCGTGAAAATGTTGAGCAGAAGCAGGACAAAGATGACGGCGGAAAAGACAAGCGTCTTGACACTCGGCCCACCATCGCCGGCCACCATCTCTACAGCGCCACCCAGCAAATCACCCACCATGCCAAGACCATCCTGCAGCATTCCTAGAATACCACCACCGCTGCTGTCGCTGCCGCCTGCGGACCCGGACTTGGAATCGCCGCTACCACCGCCGTTACCGCCGTTGCGAGCATCGCCACCGGCTCCTGCGCCGCTGCCGCCGCGATGCCCAGGTCCTGGCGTGGCAGCACGCGCAATCTCCTCCACGGCTGCAGCGTCGTCGCCCTCCTCCTTGAACTCTGACGTGTGCTCGGTAAGGTAGCGTCGCACGGCATCATCTAGATCCTTGTAGTACTGCTTCTGGCCGTCGATGCAGGCCTTGTCGATGATGCCTCGGATCATGCTGCGGCCCGTCCATTCGACCTGGCAGGTGACATAGACGCGCGACACGTTACCTGTGCCCTCCCAGGTGATGCAGGTGCGGGTCTTGACAGAAAAGCTTCCGCCACTGGGCACGTCCGGCGTCCTCGTAGTGGTGAGCGTCACAACGTAGTTGTCAAAGTCAACGTGGATCGTCTCGTCTGTCAGATTGCACTTGGTCTGTTTCGGGCCGAATCCACCAGCCAGAGGCTTGATGTAGGAGATGTTACGCGAGAGCATGTTGTTGCTCTGCGGGTTGGGACACCAGTCCGACATTTGCAGATCCGTCAGCTTCTGGTCCTGCGTCCAAAAGTCCTTCATGAAGCCCGAGGTGAAGAGCAGATTGTAGATCTTTTCGGGCACCGTCGGGTAGGTCGTGTCGAGCGCCACAGTGCTGAGATGCTCCTTGTTGTCCTCACACGGGCAGGAGGTCTTACGATGCGCCACGCGCTTGCCTCCAGGCGCCGGCGAGCGGCTCTGCGGGATAAGTGGTGTGCCAGATCGGGCGGCAGCCGCAGCGACCGCGGCCAGATTCTCGTCACGCACGCCATTTTTAGTGCCCTTAAACTTGCGCTTGAGCCTAGCGCGCTTGGACGGCTTCGAGTCTCCACCTTCTTTGGATGACGACTGCTGCTGCTGCTGCCCGCCGTCACCCTCTGCACCCATCGTACCTTTGCTATCGGCCAACGTTTCCTGGTCGGCGTCGTCCTCAATCTCCGAGTACTCGTCGGTCAAGTCCGCCTGGTCTGCGGCTGCGATGGGCACGCCAGGATGGCTGAGCTTCCAGATATTGACGATGAGGTCGTACGTCGCGTCTCGGGAGAGGAACGAGGTGAAGTTGTGCTTGGACTGCAGCGTCGCAATCTGGATCGCATTGGGGATCACAAACGCAGTCATGCGTTTCTCGATCGAGATCACCTCGGAAAATGGTAGCACCACGTTCGTGACCCAGCCAAAGATGTTTGCCTTGAAGCACAGGTGATTCTCGGAGATATACAGACGGCCCTGGATGAGGATATCGCGCACCAGGGCACAGCCGTAGTCTTCAATGAGATAGTCGTCCTCAGGAACCTGCGGGAACAGCTGGTGGAATTCGTTGTTTCGCTTGGAGCTGGCCACAGCAAATCCTGTGATCTGAGGCCCCATGTCCTCCGGCCACGAGGCCTCGCCATCGACGTGGTCGTCTGCGCCGTTGGGGGGGACGAGGCCGCCAACGGCACCGATACCCTCGGGTGTCAGCAGCGGTGATGGTCCGGATGGCATCCCTGGAACTCCGCCAATCGAGGCCAGCAGTGCGGCAGAGGCGGCACCGAAGCCGGCAGCGGCGCCCAGACCACTGGCTGAGGAGCGCTCGGAAGCGACCGAGCCGTCGTACGAGAGGAAGCTGCTGACGCTGCGATCGCGTGTTGGGTGAGCAGGACGGAACGGATTGCCATGCTGATCTTTCTCGACCACGGTGCCCGTCGAGGGATCACGGTAGATACCGCCCTGGAAGCCAGAGACATGGCCATTGCCGATGGGCGCACCATCTTCGCCGAATCCGACTTTTTTGCTCTCCTTGCGTTTGGCTGCCTTGGCTGCGTTCTCGACGTCGGCCGCTGAGATGGCATCCTGGCTCTGTTGGAGTGCGGCAGCGTGTCCGACACCCATGCCCGCAAGCCCGCTAGCCGCCAACGCGCCTGCAATGCCTGGAACCGGGGCGCTCTTCTTTCCTTTGCTAAGGATGCCCATAGCGCTGCTGTCGCTGTTCTTACGTAGCCGCTGAAAGGGGCCTGGGGAGAGGCTCGAGACAGAGCCGGCGTCCGAGGGACGGCGAGGGCTGCCGTCGGAGGGCACATCGGTGGGGCGCAGTAGTGCCGAGCTGGTGGCGCTCTTGGTCATGCCGTGGAAGGGCGCATTCGTGGCTTGCGGGTGGATCTTCTCCATCATGGTACTGGAGCGTTGGGGACTGTGTCGGTGCGGATCCAGCTGAGCGTGGGCCAGCGCCGCAGGGTCCGAGTCGCGCGATGGCAGGTAGGAGTTGCCCTGCTGATTGATAATCTCTTCGAGCGAGTCGGAGCGCGGCAGCTCGGGTCGAATGGGAGAGGGTGTCACAAGCGTTGGCATGGTGGATGAGGCCTGCAGGGTGGGCGACATCTGGACCTGACTGGCCGAGTTGCGAACACCGAGACCTGCCAGCCCGGGTGCTGTCCCTGCGCCCATGGGGCCCATAGGGGGAACCGCGGGGGGTGAGGTCGAGGGACGTGATTGAGCAGAACGCTGGTTTGCCGAGACTGTGTGCGACTCGCCCTCGCCAAAGGCTTCTATCGAGAGGCTTCCGTCTCCGGGACGATCGGCCAGATTCTGTGGCTCAGACGAGGGTGACTGACGGACAATTACGGGCGTCGTGGGTGCAGCCTGCTGCGGCTGCCGATAGTTGCTAGGAGGAGCACCGTGTGAGTGATGTGAATTGGACATGTGGTCGTCGTCCTCAAACACGCTGTCGCCATCGCTGTGCAGAATGCTGTCCTGAGCAGTGGCCATGGCACGTCGCATGAGCTCATGGCGGTTGAGAGGCTCGTTGCGACCGTGGCCGTCGTCGCTTCTGTCTACCTTGGAGCTTCTGCGCGAGACCTTACCTCCCCCGCTCACGAGACCGCTCCCACCGGTCTCGCTCCGCCAGGGTCCATGATTTGAGGACGATGGCCGCGGCATGGAGCGACCAATGCTTCCGTTGGCGCTGTAATCGGAGCGAACGGATCCGTACTGATACTGCTGTCGTTGAGGGTCGAAAGCCCGCAGCGTCGTCGCCTCCGAGTCCTGCGAATTCTTGGGATGACCGTTATCCGAGAGGTCGACTACGTCGATCGCTGGTAGCTTGGCCGGTGTGGAGAGGGGCGATACGGACAGCGAACTGTTCGCGTACGGTGGCTGAAGGGGAGGAAGAATCTCGGACTGGGAGCCAGCCACAGGGCCACCGGCGGATCGGGAGCGTTTGTGGTCGCCCGTGAGGGAAGACGAGGAGGCCGACTGGTCCTTGTTCGAACTGCGAAAGATGTTTTTGAACGACATGCGGAGGCAAATTGCCGTTGCCTATGTATGGCCTAGAGCGTGACGTATGGACAAGGAGGACTATCGACTAGACAAAGAATGACAGCATCCAAGGTGTGCACGTCCAAGAGCTTGATGTCGCGAGTGCGTCTTCTGCAATGGGCAGATCTCTTGCAACGTTCCGCTATGATGTTCTCGACGAGAGATGGAAAGGGGTCCGATCAATTTCATCGAGCAGTCGAAGAGCAGAAGACGGTCGCCGCGAGCAATGCAATGCTAAAAGGAACAAGAGTGCGTGATGGGAAAAGTGGGAGAAGCAGCAGGCTCTATCGAGCCGTAAGAAGGCGAACAGGTCAGGAGGTACGGCCGATGTGATGTCGCCTCGGCAGAGTGCCGAGATTTGGGTCAGTGTGGCAGCTGACGCACTGCGACGTGATGCACACAGAGCGTGGGCCACTCACGTTTCTGCAACCCGGCCTCGGATTTCGCTGTCGCATCGCGGTGTCAATTTCGCCGTCTGCACTCCTTCAAAGTGGAGCAAACTCGTTCGACCACTTCAGGGTGGATTCTGCCCACCGAAAGCCAATATACACATGCTCGTGATACATTTCGGTACGTTCGTACCCATTATCCTACATTACAGCTCCAGTCTGTCACGATCGATTAATTGATCTGTCATTCAATGGCATCCTCGTGTGAGCGCGCCATTCTCCGGCAGTGCAAGGAAGAGCATCGTGAACGACGGACGGGTTGAGTCGAGCGAGCGCGTAGCAGGAAAGGCACCGAAGTCTACGGCACTGTGACGTGTGACGTTGCCTTGCCTTGGCTAGCTATTACACTAGTAACGCCGTCGGACCTTGGAAGTCCCAAAAAAAAGAGGGGTGCCTTCTCCGAGCCTGACTGCAGCTCGGCTGCCGAGCCCAAGAGGACACATCAATCATCCTACCTTGCCAGGCAAAGCACCTTGAGAAGGCCGGTATCTTGGCCTAACAACTGTGTATTTCCACACTTTCCGTTCGGTCCCCCACTAACCAGTTGCACAGCGGGGACAATAGAATCCGTCGCCATCCATGATCCGTGGTAAAACGTTGCAGGTCTTGATAGTACATGCTGGTAGCAAGACTGGACCGATAGCCTGAGCCTTTGTACTCAGCTAGCGGCCGTTTGGCGGATCTGCGACATCACCATCGGAACTCCAGAGGGGAAGAGAACGAATGTCGGAGCGTGGTCATCTCAGCGGCAAATCCGACAGTACCATGATAAGATCACGCCCAAAGGGGCCTTGGCGTGGTCTGTACCTGCTTCGCGCTGAGTCACTGACTGTTGTACATGGCAGTCACACATAGTGAGTGAGTGGGAGCTGAAGCGCCAGAACTGCCCTTGCCAAGCTCACCCTGGTCGGCATCTCCCTATAACGTGTTTTGGTGTGCGGAAGTCCCTTGCATGCCCAGATGTCGAGAGATTCGTCATGCACGAGATCTAGAATGCGCAGCAGCTCTCTGCTTTTGGGAAACCTACAAGCTTCGGCTCCTTGAGACCTTGCTTCGGGTCTCGTCGATCGCACTCCTGCTTTGACCTTGTCTTCTGTGAATAGCCATATTCGCTGGCTAGTCCTGAGGGCATCCAACGATCTGCTCCCTTCCGCCATATAGCTACTCAATCTAGCTGGATTGCTCGTATTCGTATGGCCTTTAACGTATATGCATTCGACTACGGCTCGCGATTTTCCTACCCAGCACTCGCGCCAGACATAACATCTTTGGCTCGAACGCTGACTTCGACAAGCCATAGAGGCCCAATTCGACAGCAATGCTGTCCGAAGATTTTTCGTTCGATTCCTTGGCACGACAGTATGGTTTGGTCCCGATCAAAGATGCGGGGTCTGATCTGAATGCGATCGTCCAGGTCAACAGCGAGATCTCTGGGCAGCTGCGCCCGCAGCTCGCTTTCCCTGAAGAGCCAAACCACGACCTCCTTTCCTCCAGCAACGCGATAGAGCCTCAGACCCCTTTCGCATCTTATGAGAAGGATCTCAGTGTCATGTTTGACGATGGCCATCGCATGACAGCTGCCCTCTTTGATTTCGATCGTGCGCAACAGCAAGGGCTAGTAGAAACTTCGAATGACTTACAGGAGCTCAGCACTGCAGACCACTTGCGCCAAGACTTCAGCACCGCCGAGCTGGATGGGCTCTTGACGACGAGTAATCTCTCGACGTCCACAGTGGATACATCTCTCGCAGAAGCGAGATTGCCTATTGATAGTACAAACAGCTGCAGTCTCTCCAGTATGACTCCCAATATGTCGAGCGTTTGCGCTGCAGCGCCACTGGTCGTAGAGCCTGAGCCTGGCCATCGCGTGACTCTGGTGCCGGTCTCATCGTTGCGTACGTCATGCTTCGCTCTATTCCTAAGCGTTAAGTCGAAATGGAGCTGACCAATCGGTATCTATCCTTTTCAAACCCTCTCAAACAGCCGCCTTGTATCGATCGCTCTTCGGGTTTCCTTTCTTCAACGCTGTCCAGTCTGTGTGCCTTCCTACAGTAAGCAGAGATAAAGAAGGAGCAAAGTCCATAGCCTCCAATGGCATGAGCCTTGCCGGTAAGAAGAGGTGACCCAGCACAGAGTTTATTTATCTGATGCCACATCGCTTTTGGCCGGTTGGTCTCCTGCCTTTCAGCTGCTGCACAACACAGATAATGTCGTAGTCTCGGCACCCACAGGCTCGGGGAAGACGGTACTCTTCGAGCTGGCGCTACTACGCATGCTACAGCACGAGCCGGAGAGCGCCAAAGCAGTCTATCTAGCACCAACCAAGGCGCTCTGCGCTGAAAAGACGCGCGACTGGACACGGCGATTCGGGTCGCTCAGTGTTGGAGTCATCGAGCTGACCGGAGATTCGGTCTATGGCCTTCATATGGCTCGCAAGAGTCGGATAATCGTCACCACACCCGAGAAGTGGGATAGTCTTACCCGTCGCTGGGACGAGCAACAGCTGGTGTTGTCCAACATCAGACTTCTGCTAGTCGATGAAGTTCACATCCTGAATGAGCCTGTACGAGGTGCGAGGCTAGAGGTTGTCGTGACGCGCACAAAGCTTCACGGACAGCGAGTGCGATTTGTGGCGGTATCTGCGACCGTCCCCAATCTTGATGACGTAGCTTCATGGATTGGGCGAGCAACGCGAGGAAAGACTGCTGCTGTGACGGACAGCAGCGAGGAAGGTCGAGCCAAGACATTTCAATTTGGTGAAGCATACCGGCCTTGTCCTCTCGATAAGTTTGTCTACGGCTTTCCAAAGGCCAAGGACGAGTTCGCTTTCCAATCGTATCTCAATCACAAGCTACACGATCTCATCGCTGGTCATGCGGCAGGACGACCTTGCCTCGTGTTTGTTGCCACGCGTCGGGCCACAGTGCAGGCGGCAACTGTACTGGTCGATGCCTTTAAAAAGTCGCGCGAAGATGATTCAACCCGAGGCAGCTCCATCTGTAAATCTACTCATCAGTATGATCGCCAGACGCGCGAGTCGGTCCAAGCTTCACTGGAGTTCGACGACGCAAATCTTCAGAGCCTGGCAAACCATGGTGTCGCCTTCCACCACGCCGGCTTGTCTCTCAGTGATCGACGCAAAGTTGAGCAGGCTTTCCTTGCAGAGCGGCTCTCGGTACTCTGCTGCACCACTACGCTCGCGACAGGCGTCAATCTGCCGGCTTATTGCGTCGTGGTTCGAGGCACGAAGCAGTTTGATGGTCAGTGGACAGAGATGGCCGATCTCGACCTGATTCAAATGATGGGCCGCGCGGGACGCCCGCAATTCGACCGACGCGGCGTGGCGGTCGTCATGTGCGAGGACACGGTCCAGCAGCGATATCGAGATCTGGTAGGCGGCACACGCGACATGGAGTCCGGTCTTGCTGCAAGCCTGGTCGAGCATGTCAACGCCGAGATTGGCCTGCGCGGCCGTTCCACAAGTGCCGAAATGGAGCGATGGATTCGCGAGAGCTTCCTTTGGACACGTATCCAGCGCAACCCTACACACTATCTCAGTCGGGATGAGGGAATCGGCCTGGATAGCAACGAAGCGATTCTGGAGCATCTTTGCTCCGGCACAATTCGCGTCCTGCGGGACACCGGGCTCATCGAAGGTAAGACCAGTAAAGTGGATCCATGCGGCGCTGCGCAGGGCGAATTCCTCCTTCCCACAGCATATGGCGACATTATGTCCCGCTTCTTCCTGCGGCATAGCACTATGCTGGCCCTGATGCGGCTCGAGTTGGGCGCAGGCACCCGAGCGATTCTGGAGGCAATCTCGGAGGCGGAGGAATTCGCTGCACTTCGCATCCGCCAGGGCGAGAAGGCGTATCTCCAGGCTCTACGCTCCCATTCCGAGATTCGCTTCGTGCCTCGTCAGCTACTGACCGGTCGCGACAAGGTATTCTTGCTCATCCAGGCCACTCTTTCGGCGGTCAACGTGAGCCATCTACTCAAGTCCAACGGAAGCGGTGGAGCTGGAGGGGAGGTGGGCCAAGGCCCTTTCTCCGATGTCCGAATGATCTTTGCGCACGCGCCGCGCATCGTCAAGGCGGTCATGGATGTTGCCATATTTCGCAGAGACGGCCATGCCTGCAAAGCAGCACTCGACCTGGCTCGGTCCATCAGCGCACGTGCTTGGGATGGCTCTCCAGCGATGTTGCGGCAGATTGAGCAGGTCGGAGAACGCTCAATCAAGGCTCTAGCAGCAGCTGGGCTGTCCACCTGGGAGAGTCTGGCCGGCTCCTCTGCGTCGCGCATCGAGATGATCCTCAACCGCAATCCGCCTTTTGGGCGCAACGTGATCAAAGCTGCCAAGTCGGTGCCGCGGATTGGCCTCGAGGTGCTGCAGAAAGCGACACGCGCGCGCCTGCGTCCAGATTTCGATACGACGAGATCTCGTCACACTGCCAGCAGTGACACCGAGAGTGTTGGAGGCGTAGCCTGGATTCCGGACTCCGCAGTCGAGATCGTATTTGACGTCAAGGTCACCGTAGAGAACAGAAGTACCTGCATGATGAAAAGCAAAACATCCAAGCTGCCTCTCAGCGTCTGCATATTGACTCTGACAGACGAGCACGAGTATATCGACTTTCGTCGCATGCCTCTGTGGCGTCTCGAGGAGGGCCGGACCTTTACCTTGCGCGTTCGGCTGGACAGCATCCGCACCCACGTTCTGGTCTATGCTGCGTGCGACGAGATTGCGGGTACGATGGTGGTCGCCGATCTGCTGCCGGCCGACATGTCTGGTGAAGATCATCGCACCAAGCTCGTCCGTGCACGAGCATCTGACATGGGAAGAATGGGCTCATCACAGGTGGGTAAACCATCCTCTTCAAATCATCGCGAGTCCAGCGGAGAATGTCGCGCTCCGAAAGGCTAAGTCTTGAGTCCGTGGTGTTCGTGCATGCAGTGTCGAGCTCACGAGCAAAGTGCAAACAACGACATACTGGCAGACGAAGTCCTGCTCGACAGAGAGCCATCACACAAAAGTTTGAAGAGGTAAGTACGACCACAACAGCATGCTAGCTTCACCGAGCCACGAGTTGCCAGACGACCTGATAGCGGGACATCTACCATGACTCGTATCCTACCTGTCGTTCTTGGCTTTCACGATACCATCCAACAGGTGTAAGCACAAGTGCAAGAAGGCGTGTCGCCACCCGTGCTGTCAAAAGACTCGCCCCGTCGAGACTGCAGACGACGAGCCGCGGCTTCTCGACGATCACACCGCCTTTCGTCAGTCGACTTTGAGCGGCTACACGACACAGACGTTCAACTCAGGCTCGGGCCTCTTTGATGAACCTGCGATCCAGAGAAGCGCTTCGAACGACGTGAAGGAGCCAGCTACGATGCCAGTTATCTCGCCCCCGTCCACACGCGGGGCGGAGGATGCCGGGCCAAATGGAAGCTGGCAAGAGAACGGCAGAGGATCACTTCTCGCACAGATTGATCGGCTGACTGGTCTGGACGAATCCGAGTCGGAAGATATGCCGCTTCTGCAGCGTGCTAAGCGACCCTTTGCTGCTGTTGCTGACACACAGAGCGACGATATGTCTATCGGTGCGTCGTCAGCGCTGAGAGGTGCACGAAGCCGCCAGAGACCTCGAACGATGCCGCCCGATCCTGCAACAGAAAGTGACCGCGCTGCCGAAACAGGCTTGGTGTCCGAGCTCGAGACACGAGATGACACGGCGCTCACCAATGCACTCGCGAGCCAGTCAATTACGAATTTGGCCGAGTGCGGGGACGAGCATCGTTTTGCCAATCGGCATCTGGTCAGCATCGATCGGCCACTGCAAAGGCGCTTCTTGCAAGCTCTTGACCAGCCTGCTTGGCTCTACGATGAAGCACATGAGCAAAGATAGCACGTAGCGCAACGCGGCACTTACAACGGCTCACTTGCCACTTTGACTGTCTTGCAGCGCAATCCAAGCGAATAAAAAGAAGAAAATGTAATATTGCCGCTCTGTCTTGCTCATGGCCCGTGTGGCTGGAGAGAGTAACACACGGGTGACGTGACGCGCGACGCGAACATGGACGTGCAAAGGGGGAAATGCAAAAGGCGAAGTGACGCTGCTGCAAGAAGACGAGGACCAAAGAAATATTTGGAAAAAGGTTAAATGAGGTTCGCGTTGCGTCGACCTCTAAAAGTGGAGAAGGTGGCAGTACACCAGCAAAGGGTCGGATCAACCGACGGCGTCAACGCAGTCAAGTTGCTCGTCTTGGCGCGTGATACAAGCGCGACTCGACTGAGCTCAACGAGAAGGAACCTGGCACGTCGCAGCTTACCACTTCCAGCACGCGTCTGGGACCCGAGAAGCTGCGCGTTGCAAGCTCAATCCAATCGTCCATGGCAGCGCTCACATCTCTCTCATCTTCTTCATCCTGTCTCGCTACCTTTGCCATCCCCTATACTTGCCCTCTTCGCTAAATGCAATCGTCCTGGGCCTGAGCCATCATCCAGTCTAAGGCTTCTTCTCGGTTCCGCCATCGTTAAAGTCACTCCATATAGCCTGTCCCAGTCGATCAGATTCCGACAGCTTGCAGATACCCATTCCACGACCGTTCCTTCGCATTTGCTTCGCATCCCTGCCTATCGCCTGCATCGTCTTACATAGTCTAGCATCGCTAATACTTTTGCACCTCACACGTCCCTCACCTTTCGCGCCATTCTCGTCTTACGACCTGTTCCATCTGCCTTTTCTGGGCCAGAGACTTCATCATGCCAGCGCCGAGCAAGCCGAGCGGCAAACAATCGACCTTGCTAGGCTTCTTCACGAAGAAGCCAGCTGGACAACAAGCAGCGTCGACAAAGCATTCTGCGCAGTCGCCCGTCGAGAATGTCAAACAACAGTCCAAGAGCGTTCCGACCGCGAGGGCTTCATCTTCCGCGTCCGCGTCTCCATTGACCTCATCGTCTCCTTCTCCAAGCCCGGTGCAAAGCAAGTCAAGTACCGTTGCTGCCAAGACGCAGCAGAGCCGTCCACTTGACACACCACCGCCTAGCGAGCGTCGTCCTAGCGCCACTGCCAACAGCAAGTCCAACGCCCGATCCAAGGCCGTTGCAAAACCACCAAGCTCGTCGCCAACCTATGCCCGTTCCACTTCCACGTACACAACAAGCCTCGAAAAACCTTCGTTGACCGAACGCAAGAGTTCCGACTCGGACGACCTCACTCCTCCACCCAGTAGCGACGCTGGGTCCATGGACATCGACGACGACGACGACGAGCAAGATGAGAAACCTCTCTTCCGACGTCGCGCTGTTGCTAAGAGACCGATCACCTACGCCGAATCCGACTCCGAGGGTCACGTCAGCAACGACAGCGACAGCAATGATGATATTCCGGCACGCGGGTCAAAGCCGCGACGTCCAACAACCAAACGAGCAAAGCGTGCCCGCGACGAAGACGACTTTATCGTTCCCGATGGCGAGGAGGAAGACGAGGAAGGCTCAGTTGCCGCTGCTGCCATGTCCGAGGACGACAGTGTATCTGAGAAAGACGAGAGTGACCACTCTGAAGAAGAAGGCGGATCAGGTATGCGCAAGAAAATCAAGAAGAAGAGCACAGGCCAGAAGGCGGCTGCTGCTAGCGTCCGATCGCCACCAGGCAACGACGCCGCTCGCTCGGCTCTGACTTCCTTCAAGCTGGGCGCGGGCGGACGCAGCCCCTCTTCGAGTTCCAACACTGACGCAACAGGCGCTCGCCGCGCCTCGGCACAGACCTCACTCTCGCATCTGACCAAGGCCGAGCGACGCGTGATCGAAGAGAAGCGGAAGCGTGCTGAAAATGAACAGGCCTACAGCTTCCTCGTCGATCTGCGCGACAAGGACGGCAATCGTCCTGGCGATGCCGAATACGACGCGCGTACCGTCTATATCCCCAAATCGGCCTGGAAAGACTTTACGCCCTTTGAGCGCCAATTCTGGGAGATCAAGCAGAATCACTGGGACACGGTCCTCTTCTTCCAGAAGGGCAAATTCTACGAGCTCTACGAGGAGGATGCGCTGATCGGCCATCGCGAGTTTGATCTCAAGCTCACTGACCGGGTCAAGATGAAGATGGTCGGTGTGCCCGAGGCCTCGTTCGACATCTTTGCCGCCAAGTTCCTTGCCCTCGGCTACAAGGTTGGCCGTGTCGATCAGACCGAAACTGCTGTTGCCAAGGGCATGCGAGTTGGCGAGCGTTCCCGCGGCGGTGGATCCGAAATTGTCAACCGCGAGTTGCGCCACGTGCTCACCAGCGGCACCATCGTCGATGCCTCGTCGCTGCCCGATGACCTGAACAGCTACTGCATCTCGATCAAGGAAGACATCGAGGCGAGCCGCAACGGACCCGTCTTTGGCGTATGCACTCTCGATGCAGCTACGGCCGAGTTCAACCTGACCGAGTTCGAGGACGACGAGTCGCGTACGCGCCTCGAGACGCTGCTGCGCTCGCTTCGGCTCAAGGAGGTGTTGCACGAGAAGGGTGGCCTTTCCGCGCCCACTCTCCGCATTCTCCGCAGCACAGTGCCCAGCACGGCCCAGATCACCATGCTCAAGTCGGGCACCGAGTTCCTCGATCAGGAGACCACGCTGCGCAAGCTCCGTGTACTTTTCGACACCTCGGTTGATCCTGACGCACGCATCGAGACGCTCGACCCCGTTGACCCGCAGCTGCTTCCCGAGGGCATCGCATCAATGCTGGATCGTCCCTGTGCCATCTCGGCGCTGGGTGGCCTGCTCTCGTACCTAACCGAGCTCAACCTTGATCGCGACCTGTGCTCGAGCCGCAACTTCAACATCTTTGACCCACTACGACAGGATCGGTGTCTCGTGCTTGATGCACAGTCCCTCACACATCTCAACGTGCTGCAAAACGACGAGGGCACCGACGAGGGCACTCTGCATCGCTTACTCAACCGTTGCGTTACTCCCTTCGGTAAGCGTCTGTTCAAGATTTGGATGGTGGCTCCGCTTGCAACCATCGAGTCGATTCGAGCTCGTCAGGATGCTGTTGACGACATGCTCGCCAACCCTGGCTTCGGCGAGGCCTTTGACGCCTTTGCCAAGACGCTGCCAGACATTGAGCGCATCGTGCCACGTGTCCATGCGGGCAAGTGCCGTCCGCGCGACTTCACTGCCGTCCTCAAGGCGCTCGCCAAGATCGAAAAGGCCACAAGTCAGTGGCGCGCAACGTGCGCCGACTTTGACCACAGCGTCGTCGATGCGCTTCTCGCTTCGATGCCCGCCGTGAGCCAGGTTGCTCGCGAGCTGCAGTCGAGCTTCGAGGTCACCGAGGACGGCTCATTCACGCCCGTGCACGGCACTTTTGAACCGTTCGACGAGGCCGAGCAGGGCATTGCAGAGATCGAGGCCAAACTCGAGGCGGAGATGGACTCGTATCGCAAGGCGCTCAAACTCAGCACGGCCAAGTGCTGTTGGAAACACCTGGGTACCAAGGACATTTTCCAGATCGAGGTGCCTGTCTCGACCAAGGTGCCGCCCAACTGGACTAAGCTCAGTGGTACCAAGGACCGCAACCGATTCTACTCGCCGCAGGTGCGCGAGCTAGTGCAGGACATCAAGGAGGCTCGCGAGACGCGCCTTGCAGCGCTCAAGCTCTTCCATGCGAGCCTCTTTGAGCGCTTTTCGGAGCACAGCGGCACCTTCATGCAGACAATCAAGACCATCTCCGAGGTCGACTGCCTGCTGAGTCTGGCCAAGGCGTCCTACGCAATCGGCGAGCCTTCCTGCCGTCCCGAGCTCGTGGAGCACGAGACGGCGCTGCTCGAGTTCGAAGAGTTGCGTCACCCATGCATCGCAGGCGAGAATGTCGAGTTCATTCCCAACGACGTGCGTCTCGGCGGCGCAAGCGACGAGGTGGTGATTCTCACTGGTGGCAACATGGCAGGTAAGAGCACTACCGCCCGTACCAGTGCCACAGCTGTGATCCTGGCGCAGCTAGGATGCCGCGTGCCGGCGGCCCATGCCCGTATCTCGCCCGTTGACCGAATCGCTTCGCGCATGGGTGCCAACGATCAAATCTTCCGCAACAACTCGACCTTTATGGTCGAGATGCTCGAGGCCTCGCGCATCATCAATGAATGTACGCCGCGTTCGCTAGTCATCATGGATGAGCTCGGACGCGGGACCAGCACGTTTGACGGCCAGGCGATCGCATTCGCGGTGTTGCACCATCTCGTCAGTCGAACGCGCTGCCTCACCTTCTTCCTCACCCACTATACCAACCTCGCCTACGACTTTGACGCCTATTCTCGGGTCAGCAACAAGCACATGCAGGTGCTCGTCGACGAGGCCAAGCGCGAGGTCATCTTCACGTGAGTAATTCTCCGGACAGCTGCACGGCATATTTACCCGGCCTTCTGACACTAACGGCTCAATTTCCCCTTTGTTTCTTGTATTGCTTCCCTTTCTCCAGCTATCGACTCGTCGATGGTGTAGCCGAGTCGTCGTACGGAACCCAGGTCGCCGCACTTGCAGGTGTTCCCCACGAGATTTGCGATCGTGCTGCGTTGGTGTCGAAGCAGTTTGCCGATGCCACCAAGGCCAATCAGGCGGACAAGAATCGCAGCGCTATTCCCATCGCACTGCTCAGCGACTTTGCGCACCTTTTCAAACTGGCCAAGACTGCTGCGCCCAATGCGGGCAGCGACAAGAATGCGCACGCCAAGGCACTCACAATGGTGTCGCAGCTCGATATTATCCGGTCCCAGGTCGCATCTCTGGCGTCCCATGCATCTCCCGTCGCAAATTCAGCCTGTACGTAGTTAGCTGCCATCTTAGCATCGTTTCATTCTCTCTCTGTGCAAAGCAATCATTCTGACCTCATGCCATCTCTCTTTGCCCTTTCTGCGCGCGATGCCGCTGACAGTGATGCTAGATCTGGAAGAATTTGACCCTGACTTGAGTGGGACTGAAGACGCACTGACAAGCTCAATTCCTCAAAGCCCTCATGAGGAAGGCCGTCAACCTCGAACACGGCCGGGCCTCAAGATCACTAACACGTACGGCGGAAACCGGGCTAGACGCGCCATGACCGAGGACGTCCCTTCGTCGCCACTCGGTCCCACTCTCCCCCGGCTCGGACAAGAGAGCCGAGAAGACGAAGTGCTGGAAATGGCGGCGCGATCGCTGAGCAGTCCAATCTCGTCGTCGTCGACCCCGACTCTGTTTCCGCACATCAATGTCAAGCCACTGACGATGGGCCGGAAAGCTGCCAACAAGCCGAGCAGACCGATCGCCAAGGAGTCGGAGCAGCTCATCTTGGATCTAGGCCAAAGGATCCGCGTCCGCTGCACGACGTGCGAGATGCAGTACGACAGCTCCTCCGCAGAGGACTGCTCGTTGCATGTCAAGTACCACGAACGAACGGTCAAGGGCATCGACTGGACTGCAAAGGCGCTCTCGGTCCATGGCGAGGTCGTTTCCGAGCTCCAAGTGCGAAGAAACAAAGGCAGCGGCGGCGGTAGTGGCAGCAAGAGCAGCAAACCCACACTCGCTTCTAGCACTCAAGGTGTCCTACGTGCCAAGACTCTCAACAGCACCAGCGTCACCGGAAGCTTGAGCAGCAGCGTCGGTGTCGAGATTCTTGGCTACGACATGTCAGTCGCGGCCAAGGACGCTGTGGCGAGTCGCAAGCTCGACGAGCTGCTGGGTGCCGTGGACGAGGCTCTCGGAGCCGCACGATTGCAACCGAGCACTGTATCGGGCTGCAAGGTGTATGTTGCGGTCAGCGGCGGTCGAGCTATCGGCGCTGCAGTGACGGGCCGGATCCCTCAAGGCATGGCTCGCGAAGTCCTTCCCCGAACCGCCGCATCATCACCAGGAGACGCCGACAAGGAAAACATGGACGTGGACGCCAAAGAGAGTGGACTGGTGTGGAACGACGGAGGCGATGCTATCCTGGTGTCGTCCGCATTACCCGACACGCGTACGCCTCCGGTCGGCATTTACCGCATCTACACGATTCCAAGCTGGCGTCGCACTGGTGTGGCGAAATGTCTTCTCGACGCCGCGGCCAACCACAGCATCTACGGTCAGAACCTCGATAGACTCACCGAGCAGTACGGGAGTCGTGCCCGAGCAGTCGCCTTCAGCCAGCCTACCGAGGCCGGTCGAAAGCTCGCCGAGTCTTGGATCCGTGCCGATGCGAACCAGTCTGCCATGACCCGCCTCGTCGTTTTCGAGGCTTAGATACCAACACGCGTGCACTACAGATAACATACTAATGATCCCGCATCTTTATAAATTGAACGGACTCTGTCTTAATATGCACTCCAGTCCCTGAAAGATGCTGGGAGTCAAATTTTAGGGTGGTGTTCAGCATCGCCAGATGTGCGAGCAGCCCGGGGGAGGGGGGCTGGTTCACTAGCCGATGTCAGATCGTTCGAATGCAAGTTGTTAGGCTGATGTGGTCGGTGAGGAATTCAATCGCGGGGAGGGAAGTGATATCGCTGAATACAATTACACGTGATGAGTGGATACTTTTTGGGAGGGCTGGATTTTAAGAGAGGTAAGGCAGTTGGCGAGTATGGGCTCTCCGACGGGGATGAGCTGGAGGTGAGGCACGAACGGGCCCGCCCTTGCAGTCAGTACAGTACACGACGTCTGCACAAGCGGTTGTGTGTAGCTGCACGAAATGCCTGCCTCAGGCCAGCGGCCGTTGGTCTGAGCGAGTGCTGTACTGCAGTTGGACGGGCGTCGGGGCGTGGACCGCGTTTCCAGCACATTGGCCAGGTCCAAGCCCGTTCGGAAGATCGCAAAGCAGAGCTCAGGTCTCGGTCGGACCCACACGCAGACACCAACACAGCCAGCTCTCTCTGGCACGCTTGGCTTTGAACATCACTTGTCACATCGTCGTTACCAATTCTAGCTGGTGTCTTTGCGCTACTCTCTGTCATCGCTTCCAGCCTTTTCGCCACCTTACGCATCATTCATCGCCCTACGCCGCATCTCTTGGCATCACTGTGCGATCATTGGTTCGCGTTGCGGCGTTAATCACAGACACGAATCGGCGCTGTGATCTATCAAAGGTTGATCGAGTGTTGTTGCGTCCCAGCATCGGCACTCATTCCGCCTCGCGCCTTCTGAGCAGCCTCTCTTCACCACTGTCGTGGGACTCAGCACTATCGGCATAACCAGTCCTCTTGAAGTCACGTCACGATCAACACGCATCGACATCCAGCGAGCATCATCTGGCTGGGTTTGGTCGAACGCCCCATCTCGACATAGACAGCCCCGAGAACTACCAGCAGTAGCATCATTGATCGTCCAAGATGCCGCCAGCAGATTCCGTCGCCTACACAGTCGTGGCACCCGACCCGAGCAGCGATGGTATCGAGCTCTCGACCCAGGACCTGCGCAACAATCTTCAGCGCGGATCCGATGAGGTCAAGCTCGAGACTCTTCGCCGCATCATTGTCTCTACACTCAACGGCTCGCCGCAACCGACCCTGTTGATGCCCATTATTCAATATGTCCTCCCCAGCCGAAACAAGCAGCTCAAAAAGATGCTCCACTTTTACTGGGAGGTCTGCCCTAAACTCGATGAAAAGGGCAACCTCAAGCAGGAGATGATCCTTGTCTGGTAGGTGCTCAGATTATCGCCAGGCACGACTGTCGACCCCCGCGGCGTTGCGTACTCATCGTAGGGACCCCTTGCTTGATCTTGACTTGCTGACCATTTGCTCTTCCAAATTGTCTATTTTGTCTGACTCTGCCTCTGCGACTCGTCAACCACAGCAATGCCATTCGCAATGACCTCCAGCACCCGAACGAATATATCCGTGGCTCTACGCTTCGCTTCCTGCAAAAGGTCAAGGAGCCTGAGCTGCTCGAGCCGCTGATCCCCACCATCCGACAATGCCTCGAGCACCGACACAGCTACGTGCGCAAGAATGCCGTCTTCTGCGTGTATTCGATATACCAGCAGAACGAGAACCTGCTTGTTGACGCGCCCGAGCTCATGGAGACCTTCCTGGCTGCCGAGGCGGATACCACCTGCAAGCGCAACGCCTTTGTCCTCCTCTGCCACACCGCTCCCGAGCGCGCTGTCGAATACTTCCTCGGTCTTGGCGACCAGATCTCGGCGCAGGACGAGTTGATGCAGCTCGCCATCATCGAGCTCATCCGCAAGGACTGCAAGGGTGACTCGCCCCACCGCGCACGCTACATTCGTGCCGTCTCGGAGCTGCTCTCTGCGCCCAGCCACTCGGTCAAGTACGAGGCTGCCACCACTTTGACCACCCTCACTCAGAACGCGGCTGCCGTCAAGGCCACCGCCGGCGCCCTGATCGAGCTCATCGTCAAGGAGAGCGACAACAACGTCAAGCTCATTGTCCTCGACCGTCTCGATGCACTGCGCTCCAAGCACGACCACGTCATCGACCCACTCGTCATGGATCTGCTCCGTGTGCTCAGCAGCCCCGACATGGATGTGCGACGCAAGGCACTTCGCATTGCGCTCGAGATGGTGTCGAGTCGAAACATTGAGGAGGTGGTCCTTCTGCTCAAGAAGGAGCTCATGAAGACCGTCGATACGTCGCAGTCGCAGGACAAGAATCTCGAGTACCGCCAGCTTCTCATCCAGTCGATTCACACCTGTGCGATCAAGTTCTCGGAGGTCGCGTCCAATGTCGTCCACGTGCTCATGGAGTTCCTGGGCGACTCCAACAACCCCTCGGCTGTCGATGTCATCGCCTTCGTGCGCGAGGTAGTCGAGAAATTCCCCGACCTGCGTTCTTCGATCGTGGATAAGCTTCTCCGCACCTTTACCGACATCAAGTCCGGCAAGGTGTACCGAGGTGCGCTCTGGATTGTCGGCGAGTACTGTGCGAGCATCGAGGATATCAAGGAAGCCATGCAGCAGATCCGCAAAGTCATTGGCGAGGTGCCCATCCTTGCTGCCGAGGAGCGTCTGCTCGAGAGCTCGACAGCTGGCGAAGCCGACGGTGCGGCACAGCAGGATGGCGAGGCTGCAGCTTCGAGCTCTGCGCCCAAGGCATCCTCTGCCAATCGTGTGCGCGCCGACGGCACGTATGCTACCGAGACCGCCTTCAGCTCCGAGGCGAATCAGAGCGCCAAGCTTGAGGCGGTCAAGAACGCCAGCAAGCCGCCGCTCCGCTCCCTCATTCTGCTCGGCGACTTCTACACGGGTACCGTGCTCGCCTCAACTCTGACGAAGCTTGTGCTGCGCTTTGCCGAGCTCTCGTCGGACGTGGCAGCCAAGAACAGCCTGCGAGCCGAGTCGATGCTGATGATGACGAGCATTGTCCGCGTCGGCCAGTCCAAGTTTGCCGCTACGCCGATCGACGAGGATTCGACAGAGCGCATCATGGCCTGTGTGGAGACGCTGGCCTCTTCGATCGAAGATGCGAAGCCCGAGAGCAAGGAGGCCAAGCAGGTGTTCCTGCACGACACCAAGGCGGCCTACACCAAGATGGTCGAGACGGAGCAGGCCAAGGCGGCCGAAAAGCTTGCCAAGGAGACAAAGGTGGTCAAGGTGCAGCCGGACGACCTGCTGTCGTTCCGCCAGTTCTCGCAAAAGGCCGCCGACGATGCGGCGGAGGAGTACGAGCGCGAGCTGACGCAGGCCACCGGTCTCGCCGAGGCTGCCAAGGACGACTTTATCTCGAAGCTTGCGCGCGTGGTGCAGCTCACGGGCTTCTCGGATCCGGTGTATGCCGAGGCGTATGTCAACGTGCACCAGTTTGATATCCTGCTCGACGTTCTCGTGGTCAACCAGACTTCCGAGACGCTGCAGAACCTCTCGATCGAGTTTGCGACGCTCGGCGATCTCAAGCTTGTCGAGCGTCCGTCGTCGTACACGCTTGCGCCGTACTCGTACCAGTCGATCAAGGCGACGATCAAGGTGTCGTCGACCGAGACCGGTGTGATCTTTGGCAACATCATCTACGAGGGCGCCGCAGGCACGGGTACGCAGTCCGCAGGCGACGCCAAGTGCGTTGTTCTCAACGACATCCACATCGACATTATGGACTACATCTCTCCCGCCTACTGCAACGAAACCCAGTTCCGTGCCATGTGGACCGAGTTCGAATGGGAGAACAAGGTCAACGTCAATACCTCGATCACAAACCTCCGTGAGTACCTCGCCCACATCATGAAGAGCACAAACATGTCGTGCCTCACCCCCGACGCAAGCCTCGCGGGCGAGTGCGGCTTCCTCTCGGCAAACATGTACGCCCGCTCCCTCTTTGGCGAAGACGCTCTCGCCAACCTCTCCATCGAACTCCTGCCCGACAACAAGACCATTCAGGGCCACGTCCGCATCCGTTCAAAGACCCAGGGCATCGCTCTCAGCCTCGGCGACAAGATCACCCTCGCTCAAAAGAATCCCTCCCCCTCCACCTAGAGAAACAGCTCGTCTTCTGTCTCGTCTTCACTTTCCACCGCCGACTCAAACTCCCACCTTGATCCTACACCGCCCTCGCCCGTTCAAGCCAATCTGTACTTTTTGTCTCGCATACGAATTCCCCGAGATCTCTGTCCATGTCTTGTCCGAGTACGACGCGCCGCTTTCTCGAGTGTCTCTCCGTCTTTACCTCTGCACTGGTGTCGACTCTACAAGCTGCGTAAATCGGTGCTCTGGGTCCGTGTGCAAGAGGATATCCTCGAAAAGAACTTGCGATTTCCTAGATGGTATGAGTGAGTGAACGAGGATATGCTAGAAAAACAAAATGTGCGAAAGATGCAAAGATGAAGTCGAAAGATGAGAAAATGACCACAGATGGTACTGGTATTTCTGGGTCACATGCTGAAGGTGAAAAACGACTGCCTAAAGTGATTGCCAAAAAAAAAAAGGGCAAAAGGCGATCAGAGCTGTGCGTATCCGGAATGGTCGCGATCTCGATCGAGAGTTGAAGTGGCAGGGGCGGGGGCGATGTCCTCGTCTGCGTCTTCTTCGTCGACGGCTGAGCCACGGAGGTCTCTCCATGCAGAGGAGGGGAGTGCGTCCGAGGATGTTGCGCCATGTCCTGCGGGATGGTGGGACTGGGAGTTGAGGTAGTTGAGGCTGTTCTGGGGTTGGTGGAAAGAGCTCCAGCGTCGGGTCCCGGGTGCGCCTGCAGCTGCTCCGGACGAAGCTGTTCCCAGACCGGAATGGTAGTTTCGGCCACCCCCCGCGCCGGCGGAAGCGATCGAGTTGCTGTTGTTCGTGGGGTACTGGTACGAGGAGCTTCGCTTTGTGTTCAACGAACCGCTTCGTCGAACTCCAGACGGGTGTTGAGGCGGTGGAGGAATGTGACCGTGCTGCTGCGGCTCTTCGTGCAGCGGAGGGGGCGATGAGAACGGATCCCTGCCTCCTGCTGCGCCACCGCCGCTCAGACTCCTCTGGTGGACGTGCGAAGAATGGCGTCGATTGTGCGAAGGATCCGTATCCGGGTGCGGCTCATCATCCGCAGCGTCCTGATACACGTCGTTCTGGTCGTCGTCATCGTCATCCTGGTCACGAGTCATGCCGATGAGGCGCTCGCGCTCTCGAGCCGCTCCACTGTTGGAGCGGACCAGCGAGTCGCGCTTCCGCGCCAGCCACTCGTTCTTGTTGACAAAGTTGGCAATGTCCTGGCCGAGCATATCAACATGACGCTGACCCTTTGGTGGTTGGTCCTGCAATCGGAGAATGTCCGAGACTCGCTCGCGAATCGTGGTGCCAAGGGAGCCCTGTCGACGCATCAGTCCGCCTGGATGCGCAGGGTATGTGCCCGAGGGTGTAGTTGGGCTGAGGGGTCCATTGCCGGAAGAATTCTCACTCGTGTCACCAGCGCCTGCACCAGCCTGGCCTGCTGCCGAGGTAGCCCCACTGACCTTTCGCAGGTCCTGTGCGGGTCGGATGCCCTCTTGCTCCAATTGATCGGCGCCCGAGACCTCGAGCATCTTGACCTGCTTGGAGGGCGGGACGAGACGCAGTCCGCCGCTGTTCTTGGGCTCCTTGTTCGGTTTGAAACCGGCATAGGTGCCCGCATCGAGAGAGTGGCCCCACTGGGCAGAGCCGTCATCGCCGCCTACCGTGGCGCCATCCGCAACTCGGCGACGTGGAGGTGGAGGTCGATGTGCCGACGACGTGGTCTTGGATCGCCCTAAAGGTCGGTTGCTGCTAACCTGACTGTCATCTGCCCCCTCGACGTCGGCTACTGCTGGATTAGGACTCCTGCCGGCGTCGCGGGCGTGGGGCGGAAAAAACGGATTGTTGCGCTCGATGGAAGCGGCGTTGGCGGCTGCAGCCTCGTCCGACATGGCCTCGGCGGATTCGTTGAGCTCGTCGATGACTGTGCGAGATGCACGACCTCGAACACCGCCCTCGGTCGGCTGGATCGGAGGCGGCGGCGGTGGTGCGTAGCCAGATGCCAGCGCCTCTCGCTGCAGCTCCTCCTGCTCTTTGAGCCACGAGGGCAGATTCGGCTTGACCTTGGGCACCGATTCGTCCAACCCCGAGGATCCCGCCTTTTTGGCGTAGACGGCTTTGGGCGCTACTGTGGGCACCACGCGCTCGTTGCCCACATTGACTTCGCTCTCGCCGCGGTGCAGTTGGCTCGAAGTTCGACGAACACTCGTTCCGAGATCCGTATCTCCACGACCGACGTCCGAGTGCGACTGTTGCGAGTCGCGACGCTGAAGATGGTGACCATCCGAGTAGGATCTGCGCGACTCTGCGCCCACTGCACTGCTGGCCCCCGCACCCGACAGGAAGGACTTGGCACCCGAGACGGATCGCTTCTTTGCGTGGTGACTGGGCGGGAGAGGCGGCGGAACTTCGGGCGGGGCGGCCTGACCGGTCAAGAGACGAGGCTTGGTGGGTGGCAGGCTGCCGTGTCTTGACGTAGATGACTGTAGCACTGTGAACGTTTTGGGCGGCAGGGACTCCTGAGCCCTGCGCACTTCGCTGCGAGCGTTGAGACCGGCTTGAATGAGCGGGCTAATGTGCCGTGGCGGCAATGGCGGAGGGTTGCGGTCACCAGGACGTGGCGGAAGCGGCGGCGACATGGCACCGAGTCGATCCTGTTGCATCTGTTGACGCGACCGAGAGCTACTAGCCTGCGACGACTCGCCGTCTTCGGGCGGGTCAAAGACCACCTTCGGGAAATGCGACTGTGCAGCCATGGCCGGAGTGCCGTTGCGGAAGGGATTCGAAGCGGGTGACGAGGCACGCACCGGCGTGGGCTTGACGATTCTCGGCTTGTTCTGCTTGAACGGGTTTGGTGCCGGATCAAAGCCGAGAAGCGCGCCTGTCGGTGCAGAAATATTCGCCGGTGTGACAGGCGCGGCTCCCACAGCGACGGCGTAGCCCGACCCGCTGGTATACGTGTTGTTCCCGGAAACACCATCGCGGAAGGGGTTTGCACTCGTCGAGGGTGGGACTGGTGCCGGTTTGCGCTGCAATTCCTCCAGGTTCAGGGGAATGTTGGGATTTGCGACTTTGGGCTTGGGTGCCACGAGCTGCGGCATCTGAGGCTTGGCAGGAACCGCAGGTGGCCTTGATGACGATAGCGACTGCTCACGGAGGGATGCGATCTGATCAGGCAGCCCGTCATTCGGAGACTGTGGCTCCTCTCGGACTGGCGTGAGTTGCGGTTTGGTGCTGTGATCTGGCTTAGGTGGCGCAGGCTTCGACAATGGTGCGGATGTAGACGGCGCGATCTGCTCCGAGAGCGCGACGGGGGCGGCGGTGGAGCTGCGCGGACCGGGCGTGGTAATCTGTTGGACGTTTCCAAAAGTGGCTGCAGACGCGCTCTGGGGAGTGGTGATCTTCCTGTGCGAGATCCTTGCGGGTTTGGTCTGCGTAAAGAGAAGCTCCTTGGTGGCAGACTGGCCCTGTTGCGCCCACGAAACTAGCCGGAGCATGGCAAAAAAGTGGCCAGAGCCGAGTCCGAGGGGTGTGCGTTCGAAGAGTGGCAGGATCTCGAGCTCGTCGGCCATGGACATTCCGCACTCTTCGCGGAGGTATCGGAGACCATCCTGCTCATCGATCAGTCCGGGCTGTCCGCTGGGTGATGGCTTGACGCTGGCAAAGCTTGTGAGGTATACAATGAATTCCTGCGGTGATAGGGCGGACTCGTCGAGGTAGGACCGCCTTGCCTGCATTGCGAGCACTGACGGTGCGCGTATGGATGCTGCAGAGGAAGTGTTGCGCGAGGGCGAGGAGTAATGCGGTTGACTCGCGCCGTTTGCCGCAACCGCCGAAGCGCGGCCGCTAGCTGGCGTCGCTGCCATGCCTCGCCCTCGTTGCGCGTTTATGTACGCAGTCGCCCACTGTGAAGGACGAGACAGGTGTGCCTATGCTGGTAGTATGACGGATGGACAGACTGACCGATTTCAAGATGCGGCGAGCTCCGATTGGCGAAGCGGGGCGTAGTGTGGGTTGAGACTAGCTGTCCAGATAAGAGATAAATGTTGGAAGCGCAAAGATGATGATGATGCCAACGGTCTGCTGGATGGGACCTTGCCAGCTGGTGGTACAGGTGCAAAAGAAAACTCGCTGCTGAGGAGAGCCGATGAATGTATGCCAGTGCGGGTGAGATACAGATGGGCAGGCGATCCTTGGAGGCGTTGATGGATGGTGGACGGCGGAAGCGATGACGAGGATGGAGGATGCCGAAGGCCGATGACGGATTACGGAGACGAGAAGACGGAAGGAGAGGATCACTAGAGTACAGTGGGCGAGGAACAATGGGCGGCAGAGAGGCGAATTGGAGGCGATGACAGCGAAAAAGGTCGAGATCGCGATGGCGGAGATCTAGGCCGATGCAGAGACAGAGCCGCAAATCATTTGCATGGCAGTCCGGTGCTGTACAGTAGTACTGTACTGTACTCGATTACACTTCCGTACAGCAATAAAGGCAAAGAGGCAGTCACTCAGTCGGAAGAGCACATGAAGTAGCAACAGGCAGCTGAGTACAGTATTGTAGCAGCCAACGAGACCTAGGCCAAGTCGAAGCAGCTGAACGAGCAGCCAAACCGGCTTCCTGTCGAAGCAGGCACACTGGCTCAGCAGCGGATCATTACTGTATTCAGACGGCAGCCAAGGCGCCATGAAAACGTACGTGCATCTAGCAAATGCACAGTACAGTACAGTACTGTACTGTACTGTAGCACGTATGCGTTAGGATGGCGAGGCGAGGGGCATGAGAGCAGTGAACGTCGGAGAAAGACAAAACGACTACGTGAATGTGCAGATGGGTTTACGTGTTGCCTCTCCTAACGCTGCGCCCGCTGAATCTTGTTTTCTTTTTTATTATTATTTTTTTACTCCTTCTTCACAGCGGATGGTCAAACAGAGTCCGAAGGGGCCAAATGCAGAGTAAGTGAAGCGAGTTGGTGACACAAAATTGGGCGTGAGACTCAGGGTGGAGAAGATCAACCACACACGGTACAGTACTGTACGGACTACAGTATACAGTATGCCTTCCTGCCTGCCAGATGCACGCTTGAAAGTGTCCGAAGTTCCGCTTGGGACTCAGATGCCATGGCCGTCCTGTCGTTGGCTGCCACGGGTATGTGTACAACGAGAGCCAGGCCCGACTACAGTAGCTGCAGACAAGTGAGATGCCCGTTGGACTCGAGTCGCCGTCCATGGCCGTTGATCGGTGTACCGTACGTGGCAGAATCACGTCCGCAAACGGCCTCAATCTTCGTTGGTCGCTCATCTACCGTACCGTATCTCACCACACCGCACCGCACCGCACCGTACCGTACCGGCGCCCGTCTCCCTCTTCGCCCATGCTGACACCCAGTTCCTTTTCGGCATTCTCCTTGCTCGAGCACACAAACGCACATCACATTGGTCTCTATGTGTCCATCAACACATCTAGCATGATCTGCTTTTGAAGAGCATGTTGGATTGCTCTAGCTGCGAATTGGACTCAACGTATACGCATTCGAAAAAGGGAAGTGATTGGACCGGAGAGACATGAATGCGCGAGGGTAGCCCAGGCAGCGGGAGCTAATCTTTGCTACGCCCTGCATGCTGCAGCTCGTGCAGATTTCGCAGCTTGTGCATCACGCCCAAGTCAGAGACATAGTGGTGACAGGAGGAAAAAAAGAGAGAGAAAAAGGAAAAAGGGCAAAAAGGTGCGGATTACAAGTCCAATCAGCATGGCGTTCCAACGCGCTCTCTGCTCGGAATTCCAAATCCGGTGAGGGCGCAGAAGCAACCATCCTGCATGGGCGATTAGCCATCTGCTGTACCGTCCGTCTACTAAACCGGGTTGCGGAGCTATCGACCGCCGTATCTCCATGGAGCACGAGGTCGCTCGCTCCGTGGTTCTCGTCGTCGCCATGGCCGTTGGGAGAATTGCTTCCGTCATCCAGCGTTCCCTCGACACTGCCTGCACACGCTTCTCGAGGCCGACCCTCGAGCCCAGCAGGTAGGTGACAGTCTGGAGGACCGAAGGCCAATCGCGTACGTATGTCCCTCGTTCCGACATTCGCAGTCGCATCTGCATTGTCCCATGGTACAACACCCGGTTTCTGTCCGCGCGTGCCGTTCTCATCCCCAACCTGCAAGGCAGATCCTCGCTCCGTGTGACAGGGTCTTTGTCGCCTTGCACGACCTCGACCGTCGACGTGCGTTTCGTTTTGGCTGCCTGTTTGCAGTCTCACTTTCAGGCTCTGACATGACATGACTAGTTGTTGGTGTCCTCCTCGCAAGGTGCTCAAAGTGAGTAGGTGGTCTGTCTACCTGGAGCAGTGTATTCTTTCGTTGACGACGGTCGCATGAAGCTGGCTGCCGATGAGCATGGATGCGGGATTCGCGGCACGCAAGAGATCTCAGGTCCGCGATGGCCAAGGTCTGCGCGTCGCGGTCGTGCGGCCCGCAGAGGCGTAAATTGCGCATCAAGAGGGAACGACGTAATTCTGCAGCTCGACTGCCCCAGCTCCCCCGGGCCCCCCTCAGTACTGTACTCTGCCCATTGCCGCGAGTATTGTTCCGTTGAGCAAAAGACCCATCTGACCTTCGCCGACGACAAATGTCCCCCCTCCCCCCCCCCCCCCCCTTTCCCAGCCAGCCAGCAGCAGTCGGCTCGGCGGCTCTCATGGGGTATATCTGGGTCACTCGTGTCACGAGCACCGCAAGTCGCGAACGAGTATGGGTGGTGAGGGCGTGGACATTTGGCGAAATCGGTTGTCGACGCCCCTCTATTTGGCTTGTCATCAACTCGGGGGTTGGCGAATCTGGAATTCCTCCTCATGCTCCATAGACTAGACTGGATTGCCAATTGTCAGGTAGCAAGAGAGAGAGTGAGGACCACGAGTGAATATCAACGGGACTCATCTCCCCCTCTGTCCCTCGTCCACGCCTCTACTGTGCTCGGAAAACGGCCGCCGACGCTCGGGCCGCGGATGGAATAACCAGCTACGCTAGTCCCGCTCTCACCAAGCGATTTGCTTCAACGCACAGGCGTCAAGTTTGCCAAATCTGCTTTCTTGGTCTAGTGCGTGCATCTGGCTACCCGAAATAGATCACATGCAGCTCAATACAGCTAGTACTGTAGTAGCCAGCAGACCAACCCACTCGTTCTGTACGCGCACACACGGCACATCCGCGAACCTGCAAATGCATGCAGATGACGGCTGCAACTCGATGATCCTACTGTATCCCTACAGTCATGTACCTCTCTTTGTGCAAATCACGTCTGTCACACCTTTCCGTGTTTGATCACACATCACTTGCATCGACGTCCAACCTCATCGTTTGCGCAGTGCTCCATCGGGCTACCCAATCGGCTGCACGAGTTGAGATACAGACTTTGTGACAATTCCATTTCAATAATAAAGACAGGTGAGCAGGGCGTGTTCCGTACGTAGCGTGGGAAGCTCGATCAGCTGGGCTGTTCCGGACTTCATTCGTCCTTGGTCGAGCTGAGCTTCTTGGTGGGTTCGTTTTTGGGGGTTGCAGGCGGGGTGTTTTCGGCGCTCTTCATCTGGTCCAGCGCCGGCAAGACGCCAGCTTGCCGCGCTTTGCCCTGGTGTTGCATCTCAAATGCCTGTGAGGCGGCGGTGAAGGGCAGCTTCTTGGCTGCAGGTCCCGCATTCTTGAGCTCCTGCACGTGCACGTCTTCCGAGAGCGAGTGGGTGCGGTTACGGCGGGTGGAAATGCTGTCGGCACCGTTGGTGCCGCCGCCCTGTTGCAGACTGTCGGGCACCGCAGAGGATCGCACATTGGCCGGCCTGCCGCTGTTGGCGCTGTCCAGAAGTGCACTGTTCCGTGTCGTGGTGGGCGACATGGCACCACCTTCGCGCATCAACGCACGCAGATCCTGGTTGCTTCGGTTGCGCTTCTCGGCAAAGGTTTCGCCTGTGCTGCCTCGGCTTCCGCTGCGCGAGCGCGAGTGCGTTCGGCTTCGACGACCGCCCGAACCAGGCGTACCGGGGCTCAACACACCGCTTCGAAGGCCCTGGATCAGGTTCTGCGGACTGAGCATCGAAAACACCGCCTCGTAATCGCCCTCGTCCTCCTCGGCGCTGTCGGCAAAGCTCGACCCTTCCTCCGAGTCCAGCGAGTCCTCGCCCGCCTCGGCCACCGCATCGCCCGAGAGGCTGGGTTCGCCATCGCTGGCAAGACTGTTGCGCAGGTTCCGCAGCTCCTCGACCGTCATGACGCGGCGCGCAGACGAGCGTCGTCGCTTACCCCAGCCAAACAACCGCTCGTCCATCCACTGCAGAGGGTGGCTGAGCACGTCGGTGCCGCCCACGCCACTGCTGCGTGTCTTTTGCTTCCACAGCAGCGCCTCGCGCTCGGGAGGCGGCGGAGCGGCGGCGTTTGGCAGGATGCGATTCTCGGCAAAGTCGTCCCAGACCTGTGGGGCCAGTTCGTCAATAAGTGCATGCATGTCGGCCGAGATCTTGGCACGCGTCTGCTGCAGATCCAGAATCACCTTGTGATTGCCCGGGATCAGCGACACAAACAGCGGAGGCAGTGATTTGTAGATGTCGATGCCCACCTCGGCAAACTTGAGTGCCGAGTACGACATGGTTGGGAGAATGATGAGCGCGTAGAGCGGCATAAGGGCCTTGGTGCGTGGCGACAGCTCCGATCTGCTGGCGAGGTAGGTGGCCAGACCCGCGTAGAACGAATAAAGGATCGGCGCGACTCCGAGCGACACGAGCACTTTCCAAGTGGCCAGCACGTCCCGACCAGCCACCTTGACCTGCGATGCCGCAAGCGCCTCCTTGGCCTTCTTGTGGCTGATGATCTTGGCCAGGATGATGATGGGCGAATTCAAAATGGCACCCGGTAGTGCAAGTCCACCCCAGAAGCCGAGCAGACCCAGGCGGTAGGCCAGCAGCCCGAGGCTGCGCCAGCCCGCACGCGTGGCTCGCTCCACCTGGTGGTCGCGAAGACCGGCATAACGCAGCTTCTTGTTGTACTTGAGGATCTCTTCGCGCAGCTTGACGACGCGAGGCTCATCCTTGAACTGGAGATAGCCCACAATGAACTTGCGGTTCATCTCCACCGTCTGACCAAGACTGACCGACTGTCCGGGTGCGCGGTACAGGCGACGTCCCGCCTGCACCACCATGAGCGTCTCGTAGTCGGGCGCCCGCAGCGTAACACCCTTGAGACCGTCGTAGACGATGTCCATCATTTCACCGACCGCCTTGCGCTTGCCCTCGCCGCCCTCGTCAAAGAGACCGACCAGCTCACGCGGCACATCGATCGGCGAACCGAACTCGACAACGGCACGGCTGCGGAACTTGTGCGGGTGGAAGTAGGACAGGCCGACAGGAACGATGCGAACGTTGAGGTCGGCGTTGGCAGACATCGCACCCAGGGCCATGATGACAACACCGGCCTTGAGTGGCAGCAGGTCGGTTCGGTCATGGCTGCCGCCCTCGGGAAAGATGCCGAGACAGCCACCCTCGGCCAGCTTCTCATAGACCTTGGCGTACATCTGCGTCTGGTCGACGAAGGGCAGGCACGAGTACTTGCAGCCTTTGGATTCCACCAGCGACTTGTCAGCCGCGCCTGCCGAGGAACTCTTGCTTGGTTTGGGAGCTGGCTTCTTGTCATTCTTGGGTGGCTCCTGCGGCACCTTGCCCTGGAGCATGTCGAGAGCACGCTGGTCCTTGAACTCCTTCTTGATGCGCACCTCGGTGTCGCTCAAGATCTCGACGACCTCGGCTGTAGCATGGCCACATGCCTTAGGTAGCATGATCTGGCCCTTTGGCTGCAGCTGCGTCTTGAAGGCGGTGCCGTGTCCCTGAAGCCGCAGCGGATCGCCAGATGGATGCTGAGAGATGTAGCCCTGTCCGGGTTTGGCGCTATCTGCCGCGCGGGCCACAGGAATGGACTGCATGATCCTGGCCGCGGCACCGATGAAGCGGCGCTTGATACTCTTTTCAGCAATCAGGAAGGCGACGCGGCGGCCCGATGCCCGACGCACCTCAGAGGCCAAGAGCAGCGGATCAAGGAACTGGTTGTGGTGAGGCGCGGCCACAAAGATGACCGGCCCTTCGCGTGGGACCCTCCATGCGGAACGTGGACGGATTTCGCGGAAGAAGAGATTGATAATGATGCGCCAAAAGAAGAGGGCAATGTCAAAGGCAATGTTGGACGCCATGAGGTTCTGTGATCGAAAGACGCGACAGATGATCCTAGCTACGATGGTGGGCACCAAGCGGTGAATCGGGACGGGTAAGGAGCGCAGAAGACGGTCAAAGTCCTTGAGAACTGCCTGAAATCGGAGCGAATCGCCGGGACGTGCGTATGGGACCGGCCGGGAGCTCGAGAGGGAGAGGTGCTGGGCCTTGCGTTGGAATTCACGCTTCTGCGCACCTTTCTGCGCCGCGACTCCTTCAGCGGTCGCGGTGTCGGTGCCGTTTGTCGAGCGAGCTTGACCAGCTACAAAGCCAGAACCGTCAGCTTCAGATCGCTTGCGAGGATCGTTGCTAGGGAGGTGACTGGGATGCGTGTCCAGTGTCGGGAGTGTCGCAGCGGCGCCCTGCGTAGGGACGATTTGAGCGTGTTTGGAGCTCGCAGAGAGATCGGAAGTTGATGTTGAGGATTGAGCAGGATTCTGAGACTGCCCGCGAGATGGGTTGGATGCTGAACCGGGCATGGAGAGTGACGAAAGGGTACGAGTAAGTTAGATTTACAGCTGTCGACTGCTTGCTAGCGAAGTAATGGAAGTCTGTCGTGATGAATGTCGGCGGGAGAAGGCACAAGCAGCAGCCTCTTGTTCTGTTGGTCCAAAGTGCGTTCGAGTTCCGTGTGTGTGATCTGCGTGGTGTCAAAGCGTCGCTGGAAGTTGGCAAAGGTGCACCTCCAAAAGCAGCTGATCGAGGCGTCCTTGGAAAGCGATGCCAGCGGGAGTGGGACCTCAACGTCACAGGCGAGCGATGAAATCGGCGACGAGATGAAGGTGGACGCTGAGAGCAAGGATTCCGTAGTCTGATCCGGAAGAGTGCAAGGCGATACCGAATAAGCGGCGATGGTGATTACTGTAGCTAGTGATTATTGAGAGGTGGATCGATTATTAGTTTATTGAGAAGAGTGGGAAAAAAAGCTGGGGCTCCCCTGCTGGACAAACCCGACGTGGCTGCTGGAGTGATGTGTGATGCAGCGCGCTGCGTTGCGTTGCGTTGCGTTGCCGTCGAATGGGCTGGACTGAATTGTGTTCTTTCCCATGCAGATGTGCCTCGAGGCGCAGCTGAATTTATTGCCCTCTCGTCGGCTTTGCCGAGAGAGAGAGAGAGACGCGCGCACGTCCGCTTCGACAGGCTCACCGCTCCCTTGTGTTGCCTCTATGCACCGACGTGTCTATCCTGCTCTGCAAAATGCAGACAGACGAGACGCACACGAGAAACTCGGTCGGCATGCTAGCCGCTGCCATCATCCCTTGCTCATCTTCAAGCCGCTCAGGAATAACGACACTCTATCGCGCCGACAAAGGAAAGAAGATGAAGCCGAAACTTTGAAGGGGACGGGTATTGTGTGTGTAGTCGAGCTTCGAAATTGTAGGAAGAATTGACACTGTACTGGACTGGTCTAGCGCGGACGGGGGACGTGCACGCACGAGGGAATGTCCCAGAAAGCGCTTTGCAGCGAGGCGACGTGTTCGACGCAAGCGGACCCCAACACAGCCAACGAGTGCATCGCTCTCACGCATCCAACATGCAAACGCGCTCGCCCGCCTCCTCGCTTGTGGAGAGGAACAGCTGCCATACTCCAGTCCCGCCACGTCTAGCGACATCGAGCATCTTCCTACTGTCTCACTCCGACCCTTTCTCCTGTGGTCTGACGCCGCGAAACTAGCATAGATAGAAAGGGGAAATGTGCTTGTACAGTACTGTAGAAGTGGGGTGTTGAACATGCGCGTCGACGACGATTCGTCCCACCATCCGGTGTAAGAGAGAGAGAGAGTTGCCAAACGAGCCTGCGAGGGGTACGACAGGCTGGGCGACAGATCAAAAGCGTTGTGCGAAGCGGCAGAAAATTAAGGTGCTTCTGTCGTCCAAGCGAGACACCCAACAAAGTTGCAACGCGCAGCACACAGGCGGCAGGCGAGCACACGAGCGACGTGTGCCTGTCGGGAAAAGCAGCAAGCAATAAACGAGCCTGGGTTGCGCGTACGGCTACAGCCGTCGGCCCGGTCGCACAACCCTTTCAACGCTGACGTCTGTCCATCAACGGCTGTCCACGCCCATGATTTCACTTGGCTGTGTGCATACACTGTAGCAAATCACACACATCTTTCGTGCTACACAATTGCCCCGATCAGCAGCCTGCCTCTTTGATAATGATCAATGGTCAACTAGAACTGGCCGGACACTCTGACATACATGGCAAAGAGACTCGGCGCTTGAGCCGGACCAGAGCTCGGTCGTCAAGAAAGCCGAAAACCTAACATTCCGCTATGAAGACGAGGCGGATGTGGGACAGTGATTCAGGATGACTAGTCCAGTAGAGCTTATAAAAGGTCACGGCACATGGTAGACTCAAGGATCTGCGCTGCTGCTGCGGTCACTTGTAGCTCAGACGCAATGTAAAGCAGCAGAGCTCCAAGCCGGCCGAAGAAATCGGATCGGAATGGAAATACGTCTAATTGTCTCAAGCAGAGGAGTCTTGAGCTGGTGGCGGCGAGATGAAGACTGAGTCAAGGTAGTTGGGCAGTGTGCGTCGGGAGGAGTCATCGAAGGATCGCTAGCAGGGGCGCTATATATAAGAAATGGAGGAAGAAATGGAGGACTGTCTGGCCTTGCTCCCCACCAATGCAGTCATGGCTGCTCAAGGTTTTGGGAGTTAGTCCAGACAGGGATGTGGGATGGACGCTGGGACAATCGCACATTGACAGGTAACGGTCTTGGACGTCGTCGCCACAAGGAGGAACAGTTTGCATCTCATGATTGAGCTTGTTGTCCGTCATCAAAGAAGCTAGAGGTCCTGGCTCTTTTCATGGTGTGATCATCGTGAGAACTGTCGTTGGCCAAAAGTCATAGCTCACAATACCTGTGAGATACAAACTCAAACCTCAGAGAGAATATCGTTAACGTAGCAGACGTCGTATGCAATGGCCGCACGACAAAAAAGGTCAAAAATAAAGGGCACCTTCTATCACTTGTTGTTGCAGATGCAACATGCCAGATGTTAGAAAGGTGCTAATCGCTTGTTTTCAAAGCGACACCTGTGAGATTCGAACTCACGCCCTCAGAGAGGATATCCTTAGCAGGGATACGCGTTAACCACTCCGCCAAAGTGCCCTCGGAAGTTGCCGAATCCGAGCCAGGTAGACGTATACATACCTTGGGCAACCATCACAAACACGAACGACGACGACACGGACTCAATCGTGACAATGATTACACGGTCTGCAGCGACGTGCGGAGCTACAGTATCTAGGGACACTGATCGTCGGCGAGACTGATCTTAGGCATGACATCGTATCAAGAAGATTGCCGCTTCGTGATCAAGAATATCGCCGTCTCTACACCAGCAAGAAGGCTGACACCCTCGTCTGTTACATGTTGCAAGCGCAGTCGGCGCTTTGCAGAACAAATCAGCTTCGCTTTTCACGCGCATAGCCGCGACGACCAATTATTTCGAACCGCCCTACGCTACGTTGCGAGCTCTGGTAGACGATGGATACAGGTACAGCTTCAATAGTATGGTCACCATGCGCAAACATTGTTACCAACGTTGGAGCGGTACAACGAGCTCTCACGGCAAGGGTTAGCTATTTTTCTGGATGTTGGTGTCGGAGCTGAAATTGGGACGCGAGCTCACCACGACAAGGACGTAGCAAGGCACCCACCAACCTTCGATTTTAGGGATGTCAGGCACTCACTGACAAAGAGACCCTGAAACGACTTTCTCGAAAAAGCATGTGGAGGACAAGACAACACAAATCGCGCATACTCTGGTCCAGCGGCTCGTGCCCGACTGCTGTTGGTCTCTGCTTGCCTTTTACGTAGTTGCGTGCTGGAGCGAGCCGAATGCCGTGCAACGGCGGGTGCATATGCCTCACAACCCGCGCGTGATTCTTCGCAACACAGCTTCGAGTGACCACCATCCTCAGAGCATCGACACGCTACACGACACTCTCACAGCACATTTTTGTGATTCAGCCCATTGGATTCGCAGCCTTCAACGCTCGTGGACCACTATATCCTCCGACTGGCCCACACCCAGAGGTGCACATCTCGTGCCCCATTGTCGCGGCCAGCCCGCTTTGAGCTGCTGTAGTCGACCACATCGCTTCCGACTACCGGTCAAGCGTAGCGGCGTAGTCGACGGCTTCTTTCGATATGGCAGCCTCGCAGTTACCGCTCTACATTTTCGAAAATGTTTCGACCGTGGCGACCCCATTCGGTGATGGGCAGGGCGGCAACGGTGGCGGCGGAGGCTTCGACGATCCTTCGATCCCTTTGCCCAACCAGCGAGCATTTGACGGGCCATGGTTCTCACAGCAGATCTCACTTTCCATATTCATTGGACTTCTTTCCTTCTTGATATTCATCTTCCTTCGCCGCCGCAATGCCGCCCTCTTCGCACCGCGCACCAAACTCAAGGGCTTCTCCCCGCTCGATGATGGTCTCGACTCCGGATACTTTGGTTGGATTTGGCCTACGCTCAAGACCGAGGAGATGCGAATCCTCCAGATTGTCGGTCTTGATGCTGCCATCCTTCTGAGTTTCCTCAAAATGGGTTTCTGGCTCTTTCTGATGCTGAGCTGCTGGAGCATCGTCGTCCTGATGCCCGTCAATTATTGGCAGAATGGCGTCCTTGATGGCGTCAGTCCCGCCGAGGACCGCGAGAATGCAACGGACCCTCATCGCAACGACACTGTCTCAGGCGTTTGGACTCAATTCCTGTTCGACACTCTCGCCATCAAGCACGATCCAAAGCAGCCGGACGGTCCACTTCCCCAGCTCCCAGTTCCGACCAAGCCTCCCGAGGGACAGCTGTACCATGCCGTGCATCTCCTCTCCACCTATCTCTTCACCATTCTGGCCATGCGAGCCATCTGGACCAACTACGAAAAGTTCGTTCGCTCCCGCCAGCTCTACATCCTCGAAATCCTGGATTCGATCCCGGCTCGCACAGTCGAGATCCGCGACTTGCCAGACCACTTGCGCGACGAAAAGGCCCTAGCCGAGTACTTTGAAGCGATGGACATGGCCGTCGAGTCTACCGCCGTTGTTCGCAATACGTCGGGACTCTCGAAGCTCCTTACACAGCGCGCTAATGCTCTGACCGCCCTGGAGCGCACATGGGTCAAGTGGCTAGGTAATCCCACAGACGCAGAGGGGTACGATCCGGAGAAGATAATGCTGCTGGCGGTGAGCAACGCCCAGCTGCTAGACGGTCTCGAAAACGAGGGCGATTCCAATGAACATGATCGCAACGACCCTGCTGGCAGCGACGAGGGCGAGCACACCGGCCTCCTTTCCTCAGCCGCTCCGTCTGCATTCTCGGGCGCCGATACTATCCGCACTCAGCGTACTCGACCAATGATGCGCAAGGTGTGGTGGAACCCGGTGAGCGAAAGAGTCGACGCCCTCGACGAGCTGACTCGCCGCTTCAATGCTGTTGATCGGGCCGTGCGTCGACGCCGCGCGTCCAACCGCTTCACTGGTGGCAACGTCGGATTTGTGACCTTTGAGAGTGCCGCAAGCGCCCAGATTGCTGCTCAGACGGTTCACTACCCGATGCCTGCCTACTGCGCCACTACCATGGCTCAGGAGCCCCGCGACATTGTTTGGAGCAACATCGACCTCAGCAACAACGATCGCAGGGTGCGGCAGGTGCTCGTTACCATCTTCATGGCTGCTGTTCTCGTCTTCTACATCCCGCCACTTGTCTTCCTCGCCAGCTTTGTCTCGCCGGGCGCCATCAAGCGCTATTTCCCCTGGCTAGACCGTCTGCTGGACACCGATGACCGCCTGCGCGCCCTCGTGCAGAACAACTTGCCGTCGCTCGTCTTGATCAGCTTCAACGCGCTCCTCCCGCTCGTGCTCGAGTACAGCTCCTACCTTCAGGGCCTCAAGGCGCGAAGTCTGGTCGAATACAGCTTGCTCAAAAAGTACTATCTCTTCCTCATGGTCTCGGTCGTCTTTATCTTCCTCATCGCAACCACCGCTTGGGGCGTGCTGCAGGAGTTGGCCGAGAATCCCATGCGCGTCATTGACAAGTTTGCCGCCTCGTTGCCGAAAGCGCGTTTCTTCTCACTCTCGTACGTCATCCTTCAGGGTCTCGCACTGCAGCCTCTTCAGCTGCTCCAGTTGCCGACCTTGATCCTCCGCGGCTTCTACCGTCTCTTCCTCACCCGAACGCCGCGCGAGTTTGCCGAGCTGAATGCGCCCCCGACGCTGGCCATGGGCAACATCTACCCGCAGGCGCTCCTCATCTTTACCCTCTGCATCCTCTATTCCATCGTGACTCCGCTGATCGTCATCTTTGGAGCCATCTACTTTGGCATTGCGTATCTCGTGCACAAGTACAAGCTGCTCTATGTCTTTTACAAGCCCTACGAGTCGCAGGGTCAGGCTTGGCCCATCTCGGCAACGCGCTGCATCTGGGCTCTGGTGCTCTTCCACATCTTCCAGTTCTCGCTCTTTAGTGTTCGCAAGCAGCTGCTCATGTCGACGCTGATGCTGCCGCTGCTCGCCTTTACCTTCTGGTTCGGAGGTCATCTCGAAACCACATTCGGCCCACTGACCCAGCACGTCAATCTCAGCAGTATCATGGAGGTGCTCAAGGACGCGAGACCTGAAGACTCGGCTACCGCCGAGCTGGCTCAGAACGGTCCTCCTGCTGCTGCAGTGGCCGAAGAGACGCTGAATGCTCAGGCCGGCAGCAGCCGCAGTAGCACCCACAACGGCGTCGGGGGCAAGGCGCTCCTGTCGCTTGACCCGTCGCACAAGATCGACCCCGAGTACACGAAGCTTGCGCTGAAGAGATACAGCCACGACGACGAGGACGAGACGCTCTTTGTCGCCCAGCGAGACACCAAGACTGACTACCGCGAGCCTCCGGGTGGCGGCTACTACAGTGGCGTGCTCAACACAGGCCGGCGTCGGTACGGTCACCCGGCGTTGACGGGGATCCTGCCGGAGCTGTGGCTGCCGATTCCGGCGCACGTGGCCGAAGATGGCGGAGACCACGTCACCGCTCCCGACGACCTAGAGGGTGCGACTGGAATGGCTTCTGCCACTACTTCGCCCCTGGGTGCGCCGCTTGGTTCGGGCGCGGAGGGCTCCACTCCTTCGCTGGCTCAACAGGCGGTCAAGGCCCGCGCACGCGCAGTCTCGAAAGCCGAACCACTGATCCTGAGCCTTCGCAAGCGCAAGTCGAGTCTGCTGCACCGTGCTGGCTCTCGCTCTGCGTCGCGCACGGCGTCGGGTCCGGGAGCTGTGCCTGGCGCCGCTTCTGCCTCTGACCGTCCCAGCAGCCATGGATACTACATCGATGATGGAGCACACGGCGATGACGGCGCAGGTATGGGCGTCTGGAGCGACGGAGTCAGCGGGCCACAGGGCAGCTCGTCCCAGGCCGCCATCGGTGAAGCCCTCAGCGGACCTCACGCAGTCGCTCCCGCTCGAAACCTCCTCAATCAGCAAGATACGCCCCGTCAGCACCACGCCGAAGACGACGAGGAACAGGACGAGGGCGTCTACATCCACCGCTCGTCTCGTCGTCGCAGCACACGTGCTCGCACCTCTTCCTCGGCTGGGTATCACGACTAACAAAATACCACTTTGCAGGAAAAACTAGCATCACGTAAGGTTCTGAACAGTGATCTCAATTGTTTTATCTCACACAAACACGTTCCAGGTGTCTCTTGAAACAAGTGTGCATGTTGGTGGGGTATGCGATCCATGATCATTTTGTATAGTTGCCCAAGAGAGTCAATATAGTACATGTGGGGACAAATGCCGCGGTAGGACGCAGCTCCTTTTGGATTGGTTGCACTGCCTTGCACAACAGTAAGGCGGTGAGGATGTTGATGAGGAAGTGCAAATAGGGGGGCAGGGAATTTCTGCGAGGGGGAATCACTGGGTTGGACCAGTCAGGTATGCTACAGATGCGATGCAGATGCGAAGAATGCAGAGTGTGGATGAGGACCAGATGACCAAATGATGCAGATGTTGAACCGTGACGAAGATGTGAAAGAAAAATTGAGCAGATGTGACCCAGAGGAGGAGAAAGGAAGAGGGTGAAGGCATGGGAAGGGATGTCCAAAGCAGGGCTAGATTTAGAAGAGCCAAGCCCAAAACTTGCCCCACAGAGTGGTGGGAATGGGCTCCGGCACCTCATCCTTAGGGTTGAGACGGCCAGAGTCGAGATCGATTTCGCCGAGCTTGACGACCTTGGTCTTGTGCCAGAGCTTCCAGCCGATCCAGGGTACAAAGAAGACGGGAATGCCAAGGTACGAGGTCAGGAAGCCTTCGGCGGTGAAGTTACCCTTGAGGAAGTTGGACCAGCCCGAGAAGAAGATGATGATACCGCAGAGCACAATGCTGAACCACGAGGCATACGGCTGCAGACGAGCTCTGTAAGGCAGATCGGCGCGGTTGTAACCCTGAATGTTGTAGGCCTTGCGGAATCGCAGGTAGGCGTACGAGCATGCGCCCCAGGCGAACAGACCAGCGACGGCAGAGAGCGACGAAAGCCACGTGAAGACGGTACCGCCGCCCGACGAGATGCCGAGGTAAGAGAGGGCACCGACGAGCCAGGAGAAGAGCACAGCCACGTAGGGAATGCCACGCTTGTCGACTCGTCGGAAGATGCCGGGTGCTTGTCGGTCAAGAGCCATGGCGTACATGGTTCGGCTGGCAACGTAGACGTAAGATGAACCGGCAGAGAAGGCGGAGACGAGAACCACAGAGTTCATGATGTGTGGGAGCACTCGAACCTGGGCACGATCCATAGCGATGATCCAGGGAGAAGCACCAGTGTAGCTGCCGTCAGAAACGAGACGAGGCTCGTTGAAGGGGACAATGAGACCCATGATTGCGATACCAAGAATGTAGAAGAAGGCAATTCGGTAGAGCACACGTCGGGCGGCCTTGGGGATTTGACGGGTAGGGTTCTTGGCTTCACCAGCAGCGAGGACAACGGTCTCGGTACCAACGTAGGTGAAAGCGGCGTTGATGAAAGCCGAGAAGAAACCAAGGAAGCGGCCCTCGGCACCGCCGATGCCGTTGTACTGGTTGAACGCACCTGGGTCCTTCCAGTATCGGAAACCGAGACGGTCGCCGGTGGGTCCACCGCCAAGGTCAATGACGAGACCAAAGATGATGAGGCCGACAAAGGCCATGAGCTTGATGGTGGAAGTGACCACCTCAGACTCGCCGTAGACGTTGACGCCGGCAAAGTTGAGCAGAGCACCGACGACCATCATGATGCTGATCCAGATGGCGATGTTGAGGTCGGTGTTCCAGTATTGGATGACGGCCGAGGCGGCCGAAAGCTCCGATGCCCAGCCGATGGCGTAGCACCACCAGTAGTTCCAGCCGAGTGCCATTCCGAGGGAAGGATCCACGAAACGAGTGGCAAAGTGCATAAACGAACCAGAAACGGGCAGGTAGCTGGCCATCTCAGCGAGACCCTCCATGACACCGAAGATGGTCATACCGGTGATGATATAAGCAAGCAACACACCGACAGGACCGGCATTGGACAGCGCGATACCACTACCGACAAAGAGACCAGTGCCGATACCACCACCGATACCAATCATCTGGATGTGTCGGCTGCTGAGCTTACGAGCTACCTGGCCAACACCGGCCTGGCCAACGGGCACGTCGAAGGGCGACGCATTGTGGGAGGACTTGGAGTCGTCACCGGTGTTGGCGGAGGACTCGGCCTTTGGAGAGGCGGCATCGCTATCCGCCACGGCGGGATAGGACTTGTCAATGGTCGAGATGGCGTTAGCCTCGAAGGAAGGCTTCGCGGACGACATGATTGCCGAAAGATCAAGTCACGGGTAAAATATGATTCAACCGACTTGGGCGCCTGCAGAATCTGTGCAGAAGCGAAGGAGGTGTTTCCGAACGGGTCTCCTCCTGCCGACCTTGATGGGAACAGGTGACAGATCTTTGGAGATGCTGGAAGAGCGGTAATGTGAGAGAGGTGAGGGTGGCGGACAAGAAGGAACAGTTGGCCAAAGCAAAAGGATATATACAGGTCAGGCCAGAATGTAGATAGAGACCAAGGAGCTCAGGGCAGGCTTAAAGAAGAAGGCTGTGGCTAGCCACATCGACTACACAACCACATGGCTCGAGGCCAGACCGAAACCAAAGCGGTCGGCGGATGACACCATCCCGTGGGTCCCCTCATCGCTCACACAATGTTCATGGATGCGGTAGCTTGGATCTGCATGGAGGGAGCATAGGCCAGAAGGTAGAGGCACAATAGAGCTGGCAAGCAAGGGGGACGGAGAGAAACGTTACGTTTCGCTACGGTGGGGCAGAATGGCGACATTGGTGTCCAATCAGTGCGTGTCAAACGAAACTACAGTACAGGCAAAAAGGTTTTGCAAAGTTGAACCGACGCCCGCGCTTTGCATCGAGAGGCCGAAATGAATGAGAAGGAGGAGGAGCAGCAGCAGCGCACTGTCATGCATGCTCCGTCGTGTTCTGTTGTCCTCTGCTCGGTCGGCTTGAGCCATGATACTGTATGCATTTGTCGAAAAGAGGCGGCTAACGACGGCGAATTTGCAAGAGGAGTATGACAATGGACAGAGAATGGCGAAGAGTTTTGGATACAGGCACGAGTCTAGAGCGAGTGCGTGAGCTGTCCAGTCGAGTCGACGCCGTCTGGTGCTGGTGCTGGTGCAGGTCTCAGTTCTCGGACACGTCCAATCACATGGTTTGCACGATGCGGGTGTGCTGGTTTAATATCACAGTAGCCGATCGTGTACTTGCACAGTCACTCTGCTCACTGCTAATTCAATTTCCTGCCCTTTTCCCGCTGCCTCCGAACTCGGAGATTGTCCGAGGATCTCGACGCTATTGTTCCGATGTGGCAGAAGTCTCGAGTCCCGCCTGAGGCATATGCTCATCTGCCATCGTCACAGTAGACATCTCTGCACAGAACCTGAGAGCACTGTGCACGATCTTGCGGTTTTTCGGCGCGCCGCGTTCATCTCAGTTGAACGTCTCATTCGGCTGGTGGGCGGAGTGTGGCATGACATGAGATCTTGCGAGCAAAGGGTTCACATTTTCGCCATCCCGAAGTTTCGGCGGCACGAGACCTAGAATTATATTGGTTTAAGAAAAAAAGAATATTTTCCGAAGCAGAGTAAGTCAGCGGCAGGCGCCGTGGGTAGTGTCGAAGACTGCAAAGCATCGGCGAAGCGGAGCAAAGGAGGCGAAAATTTCGCAAAATTGATTTTTTTTCTTTTTCTTTTTACGGCGGTACGGTACAGTACGTTGATGATCAGCACTCTGCCGCGCCGCGGTCCAACTTTGTGAAGAATTGCGAATTTTGCCCTTTTCGACAGACACACGCACTGCCGGAATCCGTCGGTCGGCAGTGGCGCGTAGCCGGGATCTTGGCCCTGATTCCACCGGTTCGGTCAACATTGGCACTCTAGGCTCGAGCCCATTCGGTCAAGCTCCGATCTAGCACCGACTACTGTGATACAGTACTGCCGACGTGTTACTATTGCTATTGCTCCCTCACCTGGCCTCATCTTCCGCTCTCCCGCAATCCCCCCTTCTGCTCCTCCTTGTTCTGTTCTCTCTTTTCCCTCTTCGCTCGCACTACCGTCACCATCGATGGCTCATGAACCTCATGTCTGGGTCCTTGAGGCAAAAGCGAGGGGCAGATGGAGGACAATGCGATATCAAGCGGTATTTCCGATTTGTGTCTATTCATTCACGTCACGCACTTGGCGTAGTTATTGACGTGACAGCGAGTTTTCGACTGTGCTGCTTGTGCTGCAAGCAGACGCCATGTGGGTTGCTAGACGTTGGTCCCAGGAACCGCTGACCCTGCACGACGCGGCCTTGGGCCGATCCGCCATCCTCGTGATACCACGGAACGACACAGTCGACATACGCCGCAGGTCTGCCATTCGGTCGTATCGCCGGCTCCCTCCGAGCTGAATTGTGCGTGCCTGCATTCGTACTCGAAAGCACCTGGCCGCCAACTAACCGAGGCTGGACGGGACCCTCTGCTGGACTCGTCATTGTCACCCTGTCACTTTCATTGTTTCTCTTCGGTGTCTACAGAAAGCCAATATCCTTCTGGCGCACAAAAGACTCCGGACAAGACGTCACGTTTACAATGGCATGTGTGCTGATGCATTAAAAAGTACAGAGAGTGCGAGTGCTAGTGCGAGTGCGAGTACGAGTGCGTTGGTATGCAGATGAAGAAACAAACCTTGGTCATGCTATGGTGCTGAAAGGAGCGGAACTAATGCGAGGCTTTGGCAGGGCTGTGGCTCTGAGCGACGCAAACGGCGTCGAGGTTGCCAAACGACATCGAGGCTAGAATGAATGCCATCAGAGGTTGCGAAGCGCAAAGGGGAATCAGATTGATGAATACCGAATCGAGGGACGGGCGTCAGAAGGTCACATTCCACTTCCACCGGTCCTCCTGAAAGCCAGAAGCCGTGTCGGAAAGCATGATCTCGCGACGCTTCTGGACATACACCGTCAGATCCGTCACACGCTGTCGCAGCTCTGGGATCGTCTTTTGTTCGATCGGCTTCTCCAGCTGACCCGACAGCTCCTCCACTGCACGCTCCAGATCTCGCTGGTTGTCCTCAAACAGCTCGGTCATGTTGTTGCGCGCAAGGTAGTACGCCATGCAGTACGTCCACTTGAGCGTCATGCGGCACTCGGTCAGCGTGTCGACCGCCTTCTTGAGGAACTGCACCTCGATCCACGTCATGCCCGACGTTGTCTGCATCTCTTCCATCTTCTTTTCCGTGCGTCCATACAGGTCTCGGTCGAGCTTCGCCGATTGCTCGTGATTTGCAAATCGGTTAAAGTAGTGCAGGTAGCGCTCCAGCGACGCCCGCGACTTGGCCTGCGAGTCTCTCGCTTCGGAGCCGCTCTTCTCGTCATATCGGTTGCAGTTGTACCATGAGTTGCCATGCTCGGTCCATGGCCCCGAGCAGATCCAGCACCACTCGTACTTGCACTTTCGACACGTCATGTGGTTGCAACCGCCATTCTTCTCGATCGTCGAGTTGCACTTGGGGCACTCCTTGGTGTTGGCCGAGATCCAGTTGGCAGTCTCGCTGTCGTCTTCGCACTTCTTCAGCCAGAGCCTGACAATGGGGCAGATCGAGGGTGCATGAGCTGCGTTGCCACAGCCAAAGCAGAAGCTGTGACCGCAATCGCACTTGACGGACGGCACAATCTTGTCTAGCTTCTTACTTGAGACGTGGCACTCGACGGCAAGCTCGCAGTTGGGAGCGGGACACCACCGTAAAACCGCGCTGTCGTCAACGTATGTGCGGTTGAGAAGGATCTTGTACCGATCGAAGTCCTCACGTTCGACAACGAGACCGACTGTGCGCTCGTCGATGACCAGATTGCACTTCTCACGCATACACTGCATCCGCCTCGATTCGCCCTCTTCGCGAATCTTTTGATGCATATAGTGGCGGTAGCAGTCGACGCAGTAACGGTGCCCGCACGCGAGCGAGAGCGTCTCCATCTGACGCTTGAGGAAATCGTCCGAGCTCAAGAAGCAAATCTCGCAAGTAAAGTTGGCCAGCTTCTGCAGCCGAGGGCGTGCCGGGTCCTCGTGGACGCCTGCTTCGAGGTTGACCTTTTCGGGCGAGTCCATGTAGCGTTCGATGAGTCTCTCTTTGTTCCAGCCAAAGTGGCGCAAGAGGATGGCAGCGTCTGTGTCCTTGATCAAAAACATGCTGGCGACGTGCTCCACTTCCTTGTGCTGTGCATCCTCGATGCTCGAGACGCTATGCGATTTGTAGTCGACCTCGTAGTTCTTCGTACGGTCTCGCCCAACATCGGCAGTGGCGAAAGCGTCGTCGCCCACGCCGAAGCCGAGTGCCTCGTCCTGCTCGTCGTCCGACGCATCGTCGTAGCCATATGTGGAGTCCTCGTCCATGGTGTCTTCGACATCGTCGTCGAGAAAGTTTTCGTCGCTGAGATCAGACATCGTACTGCGTTGCGGATGATAAGACGACAGTGCGGCACAGAAACGCTGTAGCAAACGCTTTGCCAAAGGGAGGGAGCAGACCTGCTTCGAGCCAGACCTCTGCTGAGTGAGATTGTTGCGGAATGCGGTGGCGAGACAAGCCTTTGAACAGAGATGCAAAGGAGGCAGATGATGGCCGCAGTAGACAGCGTGCTTAAAGAACCTTGATCTCAAGCGAGGTCACTAAAGTTAGAGATCGTGGCAGTCGATTTCAGGCCGTGAATGTTTACGATGTGTCGCCAGTGCTGGGAACCGAAGATGAGATGCAGTGCGAAGAGGAACTCGCTGAAGACGGAGCTGCAGAGATTTCGATCGGTTAAATGGTGCCTCCGTAGAAGTGACGCTGAGATGCTGGGTGCCGATGCGAAGTGATTGTATGCTGGTGATGGAGTTGAAACGGCGTGGAAGCTTGATCGGGCGATATGCTAGGTCACAGGTGCCGCTATGAGTACGCTATCCTGCAAGAAACGGGATCGGCGTGCGGACGAAGATCCCGTTGGTGGTGGTGGTGGTGGTGGTGGTGGTGATAGAAGGCAAGGCAGTGACGACTGAGCGTGATAGACGATCAAAACGGTGGCAGGTGGGAGGTATACGAAACGCGTTACAGGAGTGAACTGGAGACAAAGGATTGCGTTTGGGCGCAGTTGGTCGGAGGCAGACCTGTGGCTAGGATACTACGGTACTGGTGTACTGCATCGTCTGTTGAATACACAACGAGGAGCGCGGATCCCTTGCGCCTTGCTGATGCATGAGGTGCATGTATTGAGCGGTCGCGCAGCCCCGAACCAGGCACATCAAGCCCTGAGGATTGCAGCACAAGCTACTGTGCTGTACTGTAGTGTGCAACACAGCTGTCCGGTCAATGACGGGCTGCCTTGGCCGCCCCCATTGACCAGCTGAGCATGTCGTTGGCGCTGACCTGGATCACACACCCGCACCGAACGCCATTACACTAGTAAATACGTACTGTACAGTACTGTACGTGTGTACTGTACCAGCTCTTCACCAGTGCTCCACTTTCCGTCTCCACGCCCAGTAGGACAGTACGGCACAGCAGCTCACACGGCGCGGCGGGGTTCGAAGTCGTGTGTCCAGGCTTGGACCTGACATGGAAAAAGGATTTGTGGTCTAACAGCAATCCTTACCAGTAACGCCGACCACGCAGCGAAGCTCTAACACTGGCACGAACCATGTCGTCGTATGTTGTCTCTTGCGAACAGCGCAGTCGCTCTTCAGGCCTCGACAGCTTTGATGGTAACGCCCGACACCCTTAGAGACGAGCCTGACGGCTGTCGCACTGGTCAGTGTCACTGAGGATCTGGCCATCACACACTTCTTGACCCAACTTCATGTCTGACCCAGGGCATGAAGCGACCTCTAGCCCGTAGATGTCCAGGGACGAGGTACTGACTCAGCTTCACAGGTCGCAAGGCGAGATTAACGGAGAGGCATGCTGAATCCTTTATGATCACAAGGGTCAGCTGACAGATTCAACTGTTTCGCCGTCTTGTGATAAGAAGGTACCGAAACAACACCAAGGCGCTGCGTCAGAGATGAGCTGGGAGATGTAACGATCACAACGGAAATGCCAAACTCTTAGTGCTGCTATTCATCTGTCAGGCACTTCAACGCAGACGGTCGGCTCAGAACGAACGGCAGCAACAGACGACCAACCCCGAGCATAATCAGGCTGCAGTACATGGTGCAAACACGACAAAACCACGCCGCAACTCAGTGCACAGATTAGCAAGGCTGGGTGGCCGCACAGTATCGGTACGGCAAGTCCCTGTCTCGGCGTAGGCCTTCAGGCGACGTAGCTTGAGAAAAGACAGAGTCATAGACATCACTGTTGCATGACGCTAGAGCATTTTAGGTGATGAGAGTACAGTGCGGATGGCCGGGCGAAATGGAGAATGGCCGAACCAAGGTGGGAGAACATGCAAAATGGAGATCGAGTACAGAGGCAAGACGGGAACCGATAAAGGCAACGGCTCTTCCGTTTACTTCTGAGCAGCGATACGGGCCTGGAGACGGAGGTTGGTCTCGAGGTTGCCACGGTTGTTGATGTACTGGAGGTAGCAGCCGTCCTTGAGGATACGGTTCGAGTCACGAGCCTCGGCGTACTGCTCTCGGTTCATGTTGGTGAAACCCCACTTCTTGGAGATGATGATCTTCTGGCGACCAGCGAACTTGTATCGGGATCGTCGCAGAGCCTCGAGAACGACGGCCTTGTTCGAGTCACGAGTTCGGACCGAGAGAAGGATCTGGCCGATGTTGACACGGGCAACGGTGTCGTAGGGCTTGCCGTAAGCACCACGCATACCAGTCTGGAGTCTATCGGCTCCGGCGCAGGAAAGCATCTTGTTGATGCGAATGACATGGAAGGGGTGGACGCGGACACGCAGGTGGAACGAGTCCTTACCCGAGGTCTTGGTGATGTACTTGTTGGCACAGATACGAGCGGCCTCTAGAGCCTCCGAGGTAATCTGTTGGTGCTCATCACACACCAGGTGGGCGCAGAAGGGGAAGTCGTCCACAGAAGCCTTCTTTCGGCCAAGATCGTAGATACGAATCTTGGGGTCGGGCACACCACGGTTGTACCGCGACTTGGGGAACGGCTTGTTCTTGCAGTAGCGGTAGCAGCGGGCAGGTCGTCGTCCCATCTTGAAAAACTGTCGATCAGGAACAATAAAGTCGTTGGCGGCAGAATGGGAGCGTGTCGGTCGAGCGTAGATGGTCGAAGCGATTTATGGAGAGACAGATGGTCGATGAGTGGGTCGTAAGATTGGGTGGAGAAACAGTGGACGGTCGACGATGCAGCAACGCGGTACACAGCGGGTCAGTCTTTGCAGTGGAATGGATTTCGACGTTCGTAGCTCGGTTGCAATTTATATGTCGAGGTGTAGTTGTGTTCGGGGATAACTTACCTTTCTTGAGGGGGTGATGGATGAGGGGTGGAGGAGAGGTTGATCGTGACCGGCGCTGGTGGCGACGACAACCACTTGCGACTCTCAAGCGCAGCATTCACTTGGATCTCACATCTAGAAAATCAACTGTCCGGTACGCTGCTCAAGGAATGACACGGCTGAGGCCACTCTGAGCGCTTGCCCCAGTTGGCTGAGTCGACAACCACGGCGACTGTAGGCATTCTCAGCCTTGCTCGTGCTCTGGAGCTGACATGACTCCACTGGGTCAAGGATGCATGACGAGCCTTATGTCCGGTGGGCTGAAGTGCGTTCGGGAACGGCAATACAATAAAACTGCGCACTGGCGAAGTGTGTATATTTCGGGTGACCCAGCTTCCACATATTCACGTGACCTCGGCCGAGCTTTCTTTTTTACTGTGCGTCCTGCACCACCATTTCGTTGGAGGCGCGAATATTATGGATGTCAGAGCGTGGAATATTGGCTGACAGCCAGACTTTGAAGGGCCATCCGCCTCAGGAAAGCGAAACCTGAAAGCTTCAGCGCAGTGTGCAGCGTGCAAGCCAATTTGGCAGCACAGGCGCGGCACACCGTGTAGCCCACATCGAGATTCTTGCACCATCATCGTTCGACACCTTTACCATCAAGGCCACCCATACATATACGTCAAGGTTAGTATCGATACAATTCACAGCACAATACGGCCCGGTAGTCGCCGCACTCTCTCGACATTGCGACTTCCAGCTCCTAGCAATATCAGTTTGAAACGTCCACCTCCGACTCTTGTCTCGCCGCAGCTGCGGAGAAATTGGTCATTCAGGCGGAATCTGCTACCTCACGAGACGGCAAGGAGTCTAGGATCGCAACGTCCATCGAGAGTGCGGTGCGGAGCTTTATGGGAAAATCGATTCTGTTGCATCAACGCGACAAACAGGTATATCGAAGAGGAATGCTTACTGACTGGTATCTCGTTCATCTTTTCTTGTATGCGTTCGCTCTACTTCGATACATGGATTCTTCACCGTGATCTTTGCTTCTGGATCTTGTTCGACTTTCCGTTGATTCTCACTGCATCGACCATCCGACACTTATACCTACTTCAAATCGACGTTCCGATCTTGCCTTTGAACCGCCAACTGCCTTTCCGCCTGCCTATATCGACTTTTTTTTCTCAATCGCGCTTCTTTGCCTATACCAACTCCTCCTTCACAACACAAAAGATGCCGACTCACCTTTCCAAGACCCGAAAGCACCGTGGACACGTGTCCGCCGGTAACGGTCGTGTTGGCAAGCACCGCAAGCACCCAGGTGGTCGTGGTCTTGCCGGTGGTCAGCACCACCACCGAACCAACATGGACAAGTACCACCCCGGTTACTTCGGTAAGGTCGGTATGCGTCACTTCCACGTCACCCGCAACATGTCGTACCGCCCCGTCCTCAACCTCGACAAGCTCTGGACGCTCGTCCCCGCTGAGCAGCGCAAGGGCCTCTCGGCCAGCTCCACCGAGGTTCCCGTTATCGACACCCTCGCTGCCGGTTACGGCAAGGTTCTCGGCAAGGGCCGTCTCCCCGTTCTTCCCTGCATCGTCAAGGCCCGCTGGGTCTCGTCGCTCGCCGAGAAGAAGATCAAGGAGGCTGGTGGTATTGTCAAGCTCGTTGCTTAAGCAATGAAATGTCCGCGACAATCCCATTACCAACACCTTCCGACCACCCCAAAATAAGGGAATGACCTTCATGAAGCGCATACGTGTTCTTCAGGCCCTCCCTTGCCCTTTCACTACCCTGGTTGTCGTCTTCAATCGTGTTCAGCGGTCGTTCTCATTGCCGACCATGCGAAGTACCCTCGCCTCCAGACAACGCGATTCACCCCTGGACCAGATCTCGACATTCACCGGCATGGCTCAATTCGGTCTATGATCGAGTTGGGTATCTGTTTCACTTCCAGTTCTATGGTTACGAGACGGGCAATGATTTGATTCAGCCCCGTCTGCTTTATTACCCGCATCTCAAGAAACATTCTCGCACACACATGTACCTTTACAACACACTCACTCCCACATTCGTTCGGCGTCTCGGAGTCTATCATGGCTCGAGCTCGAACATGAGGTTTACCGCCTCGAAAAATTACAGAACATCGATTCGTAGCACTGCCCTTCATCATGGCCGTCATGATCTGTTTGGGTTGATTGAAACGTCGTTTTATGATGGGAAGTTTCATGGGCGCTGTAGGATTGGGCCAACAGCGCGGGCTCGGACAAAGTTTCTCTTGATGGAGAGCACATGAAGACGGACGAGCATGTTGGAAAGCGAATCTTCAAACAGGGAAAGGGCTGCAGGATTTGAGCAAGACGCAATGCGTCGATCTCAGCCATGAGTAGGTCGAACCTTCTCACCGCCTCACATGTGTCATCACGCGGTGCGAACAGGCGAACAAGTCAGCGAGCAAGGCTGCTCCAATCGCTCTCGATCTCGCGCTGTGCTCTGATCGGCGATAGAGAGGCCGAAATGAAGTCTGGCTTCGGATCATCGAGATGAAGTAGATGCTACTTCTGCAACCAGTCCGTAGAAGTCGAGTTGGCAAGGTCGCGCCTAGAGTGCCTCGAGTATATTGCCTGATGAGCAGGGCCCGTCAAAACGTGCCGAGTGTCCTTGTCTGATCTTGTTCTTGCGCTTCCAATCAAATTTAGTCCCGCCACTCGACAATGCTTACGACCTTCAACGACGCCGTGCTCCGTCTTCTGACCAGCTTTACCAAGGAACACGCCTCGTTAAACAGATACGACCGCTGCTCATCATCTTCGTAGCACTCAAACATGTCACGGCGGCAATGACCTTGTCAACATGGCCGACTACAAGACATAGCCTTGCTCAGCTACACGAAGCATAATCAGCCCCATTGTACCCCCACACCATCCATATTTTGCTTCATTACCGCTTAAAGCTCAGCACTGCATAGTCAAAGCTTCGGCACTAGCATCGCTGCATCGACTCGGTGCTATGCCGCGACTACATGTCTTCACCTCGACCTTGTGGCCTGGATTCTCGACTCCCAACACCGACGGCGGATTCAGAATGACCAGATCTCGAAGGAGATAACTATGTGTGTACGTATATGTACGTTACATGTGTACGTATATGTACGTTGCAACCTACAGTACAGTCACAGCAAGGGCACTTTGGCGGAGTGGTTAACGCGTATCCCTGCTAAGGATATCCTCTCTGAGGGCGTGAGTTCGAATCTCACAGGTGTCGCTTTAAACAAGCGATTAGCACCTTTCTAACATCTGGCATGTTGCATCTGCAACAACAAGTGATAGAAGGTGCCCTTCATTTTTGACTTTTTTGCCATTTCACCCACCTGCGCCGCAATCGACCTGTCAATGGCACAGCGAGAATGTACGCTGGCATTCCTATCTGGTTGTAAGAAGGTAGTTGCGAGTTGGGCGTACATTGCTGAATAGCCTCTAGGCTCTCTGCATTATTTTGACGGAAACTACTTTTCGATGGTTTCCAGCGGCTAGATAGGCGAACTGTTATCGAAAGTCGCAGGCCAAGGCATGGTGTCAGAGCACACCTCGCAAGTGTCCGTTAAGCCCGGCTTTTGCGCTCTGATACTCAGACATTGACAGTAGCAAGGCTCACGCCGACGAACAGGAGAAGGGTTTGCGGGGTCGACAGGCCAGTGGATCGATGATGTGCATGACATTGCAGAAACAAGTTACGAACGGAACTCTCCGTGAAAACGAACAGTTGCGAACCGCTCACTCACTTACTCACTGTCACCCACGGTACTAGATCGACATGGTTGCACAGGAGCCCACTTTGACCACTCGGTCAAGCCAGACCAGACCATCTGGATGCAATGGAGGTCGCGTGGTCTGCAGCTGGACCAGGGTTACAGTAGAGCGAGCCGTGCAGCTAGCCTTGCAATGAGACCGGAAACCCCGCAGTCCATCACACGCTTACAGCTTCTGCGTTGGCCAGTGACCTGCGGAACAGTGCCCGATGCCATACCTGATCGCAACACTGCGACTCTATGCAGACGCTCTTAAGCACACCTTTCTTTTGAACTGCCCGAGCAACAGGCTCTAGAGGGCAGGCGTCGCGAGGATCGTCACAGCGCTCTCACGGGCATGTTGGCTCACGAGTCTGGCGGTACAGTACAGTAGTCGTGGAGGGCGTGACCCGATATTTTCCGCGCGCTTCTCCACGCCGCGCTCCGCTTCACCCGAAATGCTCCTCTGCTGCTCTACTGCCGGTACGGTAGCTGGTTGATCTCGACCATGCCCCTGGACCCACGTCAAGCATTGCATCACTCGCTGGTCACATACATTTGCCTTTTCCTCTGACTATTGCGTCAAACTAAGAGCCTGTCCGTCATGGCAATGTACCGTAGCTACGGACAAACAGCGTCTCCGGCAGAGTATTGTACCGCCGTCCCGAAGATGGGCCCAGCCGCTTCTGCGCCACGCTGCAATTCCTGGACCCTGAGCGTAGTGTACAACGAACGACCGAAACACAAAGACAGCAGGCGGTCTTCCGTGCCCTCGCAGCCCTGCCACATCTCTCGGCTGTAACGTCTGTAGGGTCGTCCGCAGTCGTCTGACTGTGCCCCTCGAGTCAGCTAGCTCGCCGGTCGGCCGATACAAGTACAGTGGCTTTCCTCACCGTGTGCGACGAGCCTTCATCCGATTGATCGTCACGCGCTGCATATCGTCACTATCGATCAAGTGACTGTCGATGGGAAAGAGAAAAAGGAGAGCAGAAGAAATAATCCGAAAGGCGTAGAAAAGAGCCACGAGGAGGGGGCGGCACAGATGAGAAAATCCAGGCGATTGGACTCGTTGATTGCAGGTCGATAATCGGTCGGCAGGTCGCGTCACCTTTTTCCATCATTAATGCTGGTCCAACATGCTCGGAGCACTGAAGGCTCGCTGCTCGGGACGCGAAAGCCAGTCAAAGGGTGACACGCCAGACCAGACAAAGCAACATCAAGAAGAAGCATCACATCAGTTTGCCTGTGGATAGATACTGTAGCTGCAGTGCTAATTTACTGAGCTACAAGATGAGCGGGGATGGCTAGAGGCGGGTGTCGATGAAGCTGGCACGAAGCCCAGCGGGTCAAACGTACGCAAAAGAGATGTGAACGGTCAATTGTGATTAGTGTTTGGGGAGGCCGAATTAGGCTCATGAGCAGTACCTGACCTGGGTTGAGCCAGCTGCGTCGAGTTAGTAGAATAGAAACTCTTGGTCCAGAGCATTCGAAAGATGGTACAAGTACTGTACACTGTAAATGAGCCGCATTGCCCTTTGGCGTAGCGCGAATCGAGATGGCTGGTGCGTCTGACACTTTGGGAGCTGTACTGCACTGGAGCACTGTGCTTTGCCTGCCCGAACCTGCAGTCCAACACTCGTCGAAATTCATCGTCGAGTCAAAAGAGCACGCACGGATGCAGTGCACTTCAGTAAGTACGGAACAGTAGATCACAGTACTACTACTGTACTGTAGTGTATACTGTACTGTAGAGTGATGCACGGTCCCAGCCTCTCGCTGTACCAAAGAGGCAATACGCCAGTGAGACACAGTTCTTCGAGCACGTCTGACTTGTCGGCAGCCCAGGTTGAGCGATGCGTCTGGCGTGGTCATTACCAGGGCTCATCTGCGCCGCCGTTGGTTGGCTGCATGCAGGTAGGTATCGACGAACAAGAAGACCACTGTAGTCAAAGCAGCCGCTGTACTGTGCTGTTCGGGACTGTACTGTACTGTAGCGGTTCTCGCAAAGATCAGTTGTGCAGCTTGATCGATCTGAGACTTGATAAAAAGTCCTCCTCCATCTCATTCCGGCTTCGTTGGCTTTCTTCTTCCTCCATCATCTTTTCATACAACCCCCCCTTCTCCTCCCCCATCCCGTAACCATTGTCCGTTTTCAAAATGGCTATCCAGAAGATCCAGGCTCGCATGATCCTCGACTCGCGTGGTAACCCCACCGTCGAGGTCGACCTCACCACCGACAAGGGTCTCTTCCGTGCCGCCGTCCCCTCGGGTGCCTCGACCGGTATCCACGAGGCTGTCGAGCTTCGTGACGGTGACAAGTCCGCCTGGATGGGCAAGGGTGTCCAGAAGGCCATTGACAACGTCAACAACGTCATTGCTCCCGAGCTCATCAAGTCCGGTATCGCCGTCACCAGCCAGAAGGAGGTCGATGACTTCCTCATCAAGCTCGACGGCACCCCCAACAAGGGCAAGCTCGGCGCCAACGCCATTCTCGGTGTCTCGATCGCCGTCGCCAAGGCCGGTGCTGGCGAGAAGGGTCTCCCCCTCTACAAGTACCTTGCCGAGCTCAGCGGCGTCAAGGCCCCCTTCATCCTCCCCGCCCCTGCCATGAACGTCATCAACGGTGGTTCCCACGCCGGTAACGCTCTTGCCTTCCAGGAATTCATGATTGTCCCCACCGGCGCCAAGAGCTTCACCGAGTCGATCAAGATCGGCACCGAGGTCTACCACAACCTCAAGAAGGTCATCAACGCCAAGTACGGCATTGACGGTAAGTACTGGGCCCTCGAACGCATCTCGACACCAAAGGCTCGCTGCCCTCGCTCTGTCGAGATGCGATGCGCAAGTGGCTTGGATCGCGCAGTCGCTCAGTTCCGTGGGACTGCTGCTGAGGACAGCGTTGCACTTTGAAAGGCACGGGCAAGGGTGGCTGCCCAGCGAAAAGAACGGTGCACTGACATTTTCTGATCCATTTGCATTTCGCCTGATGACACTCGGTGATTCATCTCTATTGCTCACCAATTTATAGCCACCAACGTCGGTGACGAGGGTGGATTTGCTCCCAACGTCCAGTCTGCCGACGAGGCTCTCGAGATCCTGACCGAGGCTATTGCCAAGGCCGGCTACGAGGGCGGTGTTCACATCTCGCTCGACGTTGCCTCGTCCGAGTTCTACAAGGAGGGCAAGTACGACCTCGACTTCAAGAACCCCAACTCGGACCCGTCCAAGTGGCTCACGGGTAAGGAGCTCGCCGACGTCTACCTCGGCTTCATCAAGAAGTACCCCATCACCTCGATCGAGGACCCCTTCGACCAGGACGACTGGGAGGCCTGGAGCCACCTGCGTGCCAACGCCGGCATCACCATCATCGGCGACGACCTTACCGTCACCAACCCCCTCCGAATCAAGACCGCCATCGAGAAGAAGGCCTGCAACGGTCTGCTGCTCAAGATCAACCAGATCGGCACCATCTCCGAGTCGATCCAGGCTGCCCAGCTCGCCCAGTCCGACAACTGGGGCGTCATGGTCTCGCACCGATCCGGTGAGACCGAGGATGTCACCATCTCGGACCTCGCGGTCGCCCTTGGCGTTGGTATCATCAAGACCGGTGCCCCCTGCCGATCGGAGCGAACCGCCAAGTACAACCAGATCCTCCGCATCGAGTCGCTCGAGGCCGACGCCATCTACGCCGGCATCAACGGCTTCACCCAGGGAGACGCTGCCCCCAAGGTCATCACCAACAAGTCGGCCTAAACAGGCGCGATTTTCGTCGAGTGCGCCGTGAACAAGTGTTTTTCTTTCCTGTCGTTGCGTCGCCTAGAATGATAATGAAAAAACGCATAAAGACCAGACACAAGATAAAGAGAGAGAGAGAGAGAGCGGCCCGATTGCAAACACGTTTTTGTTGCAGCCTGGCACGATGCCTTGACTGGTGGAACCTTGCACATGAGCAAAGCAGGTAGAAACGCAATTGAAGCCGAACCAGAGGATCAGCGCTAGTGGCCTGGACTCAGTGACGGGACGATGAAAACTGTTGAATGCAATTGCAAGTGACTAGGTGGCTCAAGTGACACGACGGACGGCAGGAAGAGGCAAAATGCGTGTTTACAGAAACGTCTAGTCAATGAGGTACTTGCGCTTAAAGAAGCCGCGCAGATGGAAGACCTGCCATGTACCGAGCACGACCAGAGCGAGGATGGTGAGAATGGCAAAGTTGGACACGCGCATGTTGGTCGACACTGTAAAGACGGGGCAAGAGCGAGGCAGGAGGGACAAGGGTCAACACGACTCGTTCCAAAAATGTGATAGAGGAAGGAGCAACACTAGACTTACTGTTGGTGTCACGCATGCGAAGCTCTCGCTTCTTGAGGTAGTCCATCTCGTTCATGATCTCGTTGGCGACGCTTTCGAGTTTGCGCATCTCGGTTTCGAGGCCACTGAGGCTCTCCTGGTTGGCGATGGCATTGTAGTCGACGGCATCGGCGCCGATATCGACGTCGAGGTCGACAGTCATGGCAATGATACCCGCACTGCGGCCAATGAGCGTGTTCTTGAAGCAAACACCGAGATCGGCATGGGTGTGTGTATTGATAGCAAGGCGGGTTTCGCCCTTGATGTTTTTCTTGGAGAGGTAGACGTTGTTGTGTTTCGAGCCGTCGACGACTTCGACATCAATGCGCTGATCCGAAAAGGACGCTGGCTCTTTGGGTATTGTGTTGACCGTGATCACAACGAGCGTGTCCGACAGCGCATAGTTCCAGATGCACTTGGTATGCGGATGTGTCTCTGCAACAACATCAAATTTGATTGCCTCTACAGCGAGCGTGGACAAGAGAGCCACGATGAGAAAGGCGATCGAGACAGCTGACGATGCGAACTTCATGCTGCCAAAGGGTCGAAGGGTTTGCTGAATCAAAGAGAAGCAAAGTGTTGTGGTGGGCAAGGAACGTCTCTGTGGCGAGTCGAGCTGCAAAAGCAACGTTTCAGAATGCAAACAGGAGTGTCGCGCCGCGCAGTGGCCAGGACACGGATGACGGCGGGCTCGGTGGGTTCGTGACAGGTACGCTGGTCGGTGCTTGGGTCGGACGGCAAAGGAATGGCGGTCGTGATGAGGTAAGGTGGCGTCTGGAGAGACCAGAGAAGGTCGCGTGCGTCGAAGGCTGAGTATGAAGCGACAGGCCCGTGCAAAAAGGTCACGACCAGGGGCGAGAGGATGTAGCAAAGGTCGTGAACAGAGCTGTGATGGTCAAGGCACACTACAGCTAGTAGCTTGTGGATGTCGGACTGACACACTACAGTACAGTAGTAGTACACCGTAAAGTCGCTGTCTCAGATGGGCTTCCAACACTTGACAGGCTGGAAGGAAATCAGCTTGGCTGGCTGGCTGGCTGGCTGGCTGGCTGGCTGGCTGGCTGGCTCTGCTGGCCACGCACGGCGAGCTGCAGCTAAGTTACTTCCAAATGACACGGACTCACAGCACTGTACTGTCTGTCGGTCGGGCCTACCGATTCCACCTCTTTGGCGGCACGCGTTCTCGTGCGACTGAAAACACACCGATATTTGCGAAGAACTGGAAATCAGCTAGCTGCAAGCCCTCGCCTGATGCTGCCATGCCTTCGCCGCCAAAAAATTATTCAGCTGCCTCGCCGTTCCACATTTTCTGCCATTCACATTATTACCGTATTGCCTACAGACCCTACTCTTCAATCGTCTTTCACCATCTCACCCAGCCCAACGGCATCCAATTGACCTTGCCAATCATTCGCCTCAAACCCGCCAGACGGTACCGACACTCAAGATGCATCTCATGTTCACCCTCGACAAGGTAAGTCACAGCGACAACGTCTTTCTATACCGATCGTAAAGAAGCATTTGCTGACTTCCGGTCCTGCACCCTTGATTCCACGTTTTTCTTCTCTGAACGTCGCACTGAACAGGAGGGCAACCGCATTTACACCCTCAAGAAGAAGACCGTTGACGGCGTCCTGACCAAGTCGGCCCACCCGGCACGATTCTCGCCAGATGACAAGTTCTCGAGACACCGTGTGACCATCAAGAAGCGCTTCGGCATCCTTCCGACTCAGCTTCCCGCCAAGCCAATGTAGAATGTCCAACGCGGCCGTCTCCCGTGTGCCCGTCGCACGTCTGCCTTTTCCTGCGTCTTGTTCCGCCATAGCTTGGCTCCATCTCGGCACACTCAGTATACCCCACGCAAGGGTACATCCCACTGCGTTCACGAGCGTCGTCGTCAGCTTGGCCGCCTTCCGATAGCAGCGGCATTATCGCAGCACGCTGTTTTCACGGCGGCTCTACCTGCCACAAACAGAGCCAATCCCATCAACACTTGTAGCATTACTCGGTCCCGTCCTTCAATTCAATCATGTCTGCCTTTCTTGTAAGAGTCGCAAGCTCGACTCAACAAAAACGTTCTTATGCGGAAGGACGTATCTTGTGACGCTCAGTGCGCGAGCGCAAAGGCTGGTGCACGGTGATGGTAGGCAACTGATGACGTGGTGCACCAGGTCGCAATTGTGGATTAAAAAAGTGACGTGGAGAGACGGAGACAGTACGTGCATACATGGTTTGAGAAGTTGAGTCCTCGGGTGAAATGTCAACCGAAGCGTGCGAGTCGTCTTCGACGCATCTCTTCGGCGCTGACAGCTTCGTCCTCTTCTTCTGCGTCTTCCCCCTCGTCGTCCTCGTCTCCAGTGGACCCATCTCCCGCCTTGGGCGCGCCTGCCGATGCGGGCCCCGGCTCGTCGATGATTTCACCGCGATCGAGCCTCTCTTGCCGCTCTCGCTCCTCTTGCGCCTTCTTTCGTGCCTCTTCTCGCATCCGGAAGATCTTGTCCACGTCGGCGGGCACAGGTGCCTCATCCTCCGCCTGCAATTGCGGCCGAGAAGAAGCTCCGGCACCCGCCGCAAAGCGTTCTGCTGCCTCTGTATCGCCAAGACTTGCCGCCAGCGCAGCTTGCAGCTCGGCGTCCTCGTCGTCGTAGTGGCGATCTTGACGCGGCCCAAGCACGGCGCTTGCCTCGGGTGCACCTGCGATGCTGAAGGGATCTACCACATCGTCGTCGCTGGGAAGTTCGTCGTCATCGTCGATAATCTCCTCTACGTCCTCGTTGTCCCGATTAGCGGCAGCCATTGCTGGACTGAGAAACGGCGAACGGTGTGCGAGAGACGATGGCCGCAACTCCTCACCGTCATCGCCGCCAAAGACGTCGCGTGGGTCATCGAGATCGATTGCATCCTCCCGCGAAAGCCCAGAACGCTGCTCCTGTGCCCTTCTTTTCCGTCTGCCTAGAGGCCGGCTGCTGCTTGCAGCTGCAGAGGCGCTCGAAGAAGTTGTGGCATCGCTGCTGCTGTTCAGGTTAGAGGCGGTGGCGGAGCTGGAAGCCAGGCTTGCCTCGAGCGCACGTCGAAGATCGTCGTCAATCGGCTCTGAGGGGAGATCTCTAGGCTCGGTCGGCGTGTACGAAGCTTCTGGACGATGTCTTCGTCTCGATGGCGCAATCGCGTCGATGTCAGCATCCGTTTCTTCCGGATACCCCGGTCCATACGAGGCGGAAGGACTGTCGTCGCTTCCGCTGCGAGTATGACGAACGCGAGAACGTCCACCTGGGCTGTCGAGCATAGGCTGAGCGGTTAGAGCAGCATTGGCGCCATCAGCTAGGCTGGCGGATAGAGCTGCCTGTAGCTCCGCATCCTCATCAGCGAGACCGACATCGGCAGCAGAGACACCGGCCCCGTTCTGAGAGGGGCGCAAGCCCAGGCTCGAGGTCGTGGCGGACCACCCCGCGGTCGCGGCATTGCTACTGCTCGTACCTGGAGCAGGCAGGTGGTCTGCGATCTGATCCGCGTCAGACTCCTGAAGGCCCTGACCGGAACTGTGACTGTCAGGCTGGATGACAAACACGGTGTAGCCCTCGGACTCGGCTGTGTGCAGAAGAGTGCCGAGATAATTGTTACCGATCCAGCTAGGCTCGGCAAGGAACGAGTTGAGGTTGTACCAGAACTTGTTCGTTGATCCGAATGCACGGATAGTGAACCAGTGGCTGTCGAGGTTGAGAATGAAGGCCTTCTGATCCTCTGGGGTGGAATGGTGCGATCGCATGTCTGCGGAACGCCAGTTGACAATGGTGAGCCCCCAGACTTGCAAGGCTCGCTCGAGCACAGAGAGGCTGAAGAAGCCGGTGTCATCCATGTTGAGGCTCGACCGGTCGCGCGTCGCAATGTCGTGCGCTGAAAGTCCGAGCTCGGAAGCCTCGAGTGCATCAAGCTCGGCGGCAATCTGGGCTAGCTGAGAGGCGTCGTAGTACTGGCCTTGCAGAAGGCAGTTGAGGGCGTGTTGTGCACAGAGCATGCTTCCCTTTTCCTGCTTCTCATGGTGGATGTAGGGTACCAGCTGCTGCTGTGGCGTCGACATTGTGGCAGCGCAGCCGGTCCGTCGACCTGCGTAGCGTGCTGCCGCCTGCGGAAGTTGATGCTGCTCTCTGTGGCAATTCGCTTGCCGCCTCACGCTGCTTGTCAGGCCTCGTCAGCTGCAGAGGTTCGGTTTGCGTCTGTTATGAGTCGATATGTTTTCGCATGGAAAGTGACGATGAGGAGAGAGGGAGGTTCGGTGGCTTCCGGAGCCCATTTAACAGTCCCTCGTTGTCCAAAGGCTGAGCAGACAAACCAGAGACAGCAGGTGCATGATCTTCGCGGCTGTGGATCAGGGACGCGCATACAGCAACATGCATGCAGTACAGTACAGTACAGTAGAGTACCGTAGTACGTGTTCGTCCTACACTTGGCTGGTGCCATCGACTGAGCGTGTCCAAGTGCTTGGCTGCCCATCGTTGGAAATTCGCAGAAAAGCCGAGTGGAGGATGATTGGCGGACCCTTTTTTCGTGACCGCCGCGTCCCGTGTCGAGATAATGCACTGTAATTGTGCGTGCCATGCTCCGTCCAACAACTACAGTACAGTACACTACAGTACACTACAGTACAGTACAGCACACAAACCTCGTGCTCAACCTTGATCAAACGCAAGGCAAACCGCAAAACGCACCTCTCATCTCACCCTCAGACTCTGGTTGCTGAGCTACTCTGATCACTCGCTCCCTTCGCCTCTCCTCGCTCGAAATCAGACCGCTTGTGACTACCGTTGCTTGACACACCAAGGCCCTGCATCTGCCGACTTCTCGCAACGTCCCATCGCTATCGTTGCAGAAGCTTCGCTGGTCGACAAATTCGAATTCAACTAGAAGGACACCTCCTTTGTACACTCGATCGCTCAACCTTGTACTCTGAACACTTGATCGGCTCGACAATGTCGTCTACATTGCCGAGACGATCTAGCAAGACCAGCCGAAGAGCTACATTGGCAGCACTACTACTGGCGGGCGTCGCTGGTGTAGCAAGCGCCAAGCAGACTCTCTCGCCCTTCGACTGCTCCAGTGTAGCTGTCTCTTCCAAACAATCTTTTGATCTCTCAAAGATCGCCTATCCAATCCGAACCTCCAACGTCGAGTCCACCCCACCGTCTGAGACTCGCACCACAATTGACATTGATCTGTGCAATCCACTGCCAGCCGATCCAAACCGCGACGAAAAGGACCAGTGCCCCCGTGGCACGCGCATCTGCATCACGATAGAGAGCATCAAAGATGACAAAACGATCGTTACGCAGGCGATTCCTGTTGCCTACTCTGGTGATTCCGGTGGATCCAAGATCGATGCAAAGGTCTCGTGGGGCGACGAGCTCGAAGGCGGAGAAAAGGTCATTGAACTCGAGCTGCCAGGCGCAAGCTACGCCGGACGCCAGCAGAAAGCAGAGCTGGAGCTGGTTTGTGACCCCAAAGCCGACGAAAGCTCGCATCCCACCGCAAGAAGCTACGACCGCAGCGATGGCGAACTGAAACTCCGCTGGCCCACCAAATTTGCATGTTCCTCCGCCTCAACTAATCCCGGAGGTGGATCAGACAAGTCGCCGCCTAAAGGTCAAGATGGCGACAACAAGTCGGGTGACAGGAGTGACAGCGGCAGCCAGGGAGGCTGGGGCTTCTTTCACTGGCTCTTCTTCTGGGCCTTCCTTGGCTTCATCGCGTACATGGGCATTGGCATCTACAACAATTACAACAACTATGGTTCGACGGGATGGGATCTGATCCCACACAAAGACTTTTGGCGCGAGTCACCGTACATTGCTCGAGATGCGGCATCCCACGTCTGGCAGTCTGTCTCTGGCAACCGAAGTCGGGGCGGCTTTGGCACTTCGGCCGGCAGAGGTGCATACGAGCCAATCTAGTCACGAGCAAGCGTGCCGGTGCATCCGGCTCACTGGTACAAATGCGAACGGAAACCGTGTAGTGCTGTAGCTCGTCCGTATTTCAGTCGAATTGGTAGCCTTTCTCGCACGCAGTACCACGCTTTTGTCACATACGGAGCAATACTACCACACTGGAACATGTCAGAGTGCCTCGAGAATGTCATGTTCCGAATGTATGGCTTTTCGTGTGCTAGCAGATGCTCTGAGCCGTCACAAAGGTGACTGCTTCCTGTCAGTACTTAATGTGGAAATAAACATCGACACAGGCCTCTTCTGTAACTGAAAGAGTGTGTTCTTTCCGCTCTGCATTCTTCCGATTTGCTGGACAAAGCTGTGTTCTGGTGCAGCATGGCTCTCGGCATTTGCATGGCTGCGGGAAGAGGTTCCGCATGTCCGGCCTTTCCACGCTGTCAGTTATCCGCAGCTGCGATGCTCGCAGATAGCCCTCGAGAGCTGTCAGCTCAGCAATCTCATCTAGAAAGTTATGTGAGCCTCGTTCCTTCCTTCGCTCCTCCTTCTTTTCCGATACCATCCTGCATCAACAAGAGTCTCACTTCTACATTTTTGCAAGCTACATCAACAGTAAGATTGGCCTTCTTTGGGAGCATCTGACATCCTCGACGCACCGCTTGGTAGACTCTCAGCATGGTCGAAGATCGAGCAGCCAAAGCGGCCAAGGAGCAGCCTTGGTCCAACAAGGAGCGCCTAGTCATGGTGCAGGCATACTTTCAAAAAACTCAGCTCGACGATACTGCGCATAAAGCCATGTGTGGGGCGCTCGATGCTCTCGATTCTCCACACCGGGATCCCCAGGCCGTAAGTATGGTTTGCAGTGTCTCGCTCGTGGAACCTGGACGCGGCTCCTGGGGCACTTGACTCAACTCCTCTGTGTCTGTTTCTCGTCGCTTCCTCGCCCCTAGATTCGGCGGCAGTGGAATCGAAAGATTGTCAAAGATATTCTTGCGATTTACAATAGCGGAAGCGCTTCCGCTTCCACTTCGACATCCACTCTCTCGCCCAAGAAGCGGCAACGACTTGATGATGCATCGTAATGCGGCAATGGTGGCCGACAGGACTCGGGCACCATGCTATCCCTGGCGACGCGAAGTGTTTCCAACGCTGGATCAAAGTCAAGCTTCTGGAGCCGCACTGTACGTGTCTACGATCTGGATTCATGCAATTTCTATCCCTCCGCCATCCTGATGCTGACCACGGCGGAGAAGGGGGTTCCATCTTTCTGGTCGGTAGGTACATGAGGCCTGGTTGGGCGGGCGGACGAGCGTCGCGTGAGAGCGTGATATCCTTTGCAGCCAGCCACGGCTCTCTTGCGGCGGTTTTGGCGGTCTCGCTCAGCCTTGAGTTGCCAAGCGCGAGCCAGTCGGCGACGGCGCCTTTTGGATTTCAAATCAGATTCATGGTCTAACAGTTGATGTTTAGCTTGGCAGCACCAGCGCAGAGCTGGCGATCCTCGCGTGCAAGCACGGTTACCTGCACCGACATATCGACAAATAAAAAGAAGAAAAAAGACACGGAATCGAGCATGTGCAGCGCTGTCCTTGCCACGAAATCAATAATTCAATTTCATCTGCCCTTTACTTTCTTTCTCTCTTTTCCCCCTCTTTGATGACGCTGTTGAGCCTGACAAGGTTGGCGTGCCCGCCGCGCCTCCTCGACCCACCCTTTTTTGAGAATTTTTTGCAGGTTGGGCGATCTGCAGTCGGCCTGCCCGAGAACGGCAGTGTAGAGTAGTGTACAGTAGTGTAGCGTAGCTCAGTCTGCAAGTGAGCGCGATGGCCCTTTGTGTGAAGGAGCTTGGTTGGTTGGTCGGTCGTAGGCCTCGACGGCGACAACGTCTCAGCAAAGTCGCCTGGACAGCATTACGCATTCTGCGCGTGTACTCGTACTCATCCCAGACATCCATCCATCTTCACCACTCCTGTTACACGGCCATCACACCAGCATCTGCGTGTCAAGGTCTCATTGAAGGAGCCGACGCGATCCGCCAAACCCAGCACAGACAAGGCGCCAGTCTTTGATTCGATCGCGTTTCTTGCGGCTAACGTCACAGCCCCAGTCTCCCTTTCCGACACCATTTCTCTCATACCCTACACATAGCTATCGCCACAGCCAGCGGTAGCTGCTCCACACTCTACGAAAATGGCGCCAGCTCCCGCGGAGAAGGAGACACGTATTGCGATCGTCAACTCTGACAAGTGCAAGCCGAAGAAATGCCGACAGGAGTGCAAGAAGTCGTGTCCCGTCGTCCGCATGGGCCGATTGTGTATCGAAGTCACTCCGTCGAGCAAGATTGCCTTTATCAGCGAGTCGCTCTGCATCGGTTGTGGTATCTGCCCCAAAAAGTGCCCCTTTGAGGCCATCAACATCATCAAGCTTCCCACCAATCTCGAAAACGAGACCACTCACCGATACAGCGCCAACTCGTTCAAGCTGCATCGTCTCCCAACGCCGCGAGCCGGCCAGGTGCTAGGTCTGGTTGGTACCAACGGTATCGGCAAGTCGACCGCGCTCAAGATTCTCGCAGGAAAGCAGAAGCCCAACCTGGGTCGTTACGATGACCCTCCCGACTGGCAAGAGATCCTCAAGTACTTCCGTGGATCCGAGCTGCAGAATTTCTTCACCAAAGTGCTCGAGGACAACATCAAGGCTCTCATCAAGCCTCAATACGTCGACCACATTCCGCGTGCCATCAAGGGCAAGGCCTCGGTCACCCAGCTCCTCGATGGCAAGCTCGAGCGTAACAACAAACAAGAGATCATCGACAAGCTCGACCTCAAGGAGGTGCTCGACCGTGATGTTCAGAACCTCTCGGGTGGTGAGCTGCAGCGCTTTGCCATCGGCATGTCTTGCATTCAAAATGCCAACGTCTACATGTTCGACGAGCCCTCGTCGTATCTCGATGTCAAGCAGCGTCTCAATGCCGCCCGAATGATCCGCTCTCTCCTCGACTCCAACACTTACGTCATTGCCGTCGAACACGATCTGTCGGTGCTCGACTACCTCTCCGATTTCATCTGCTGTCTCTACGGTGTGCCTTCGGTCTACGGTGTCGTTACCGTGCCCTCGCCCGTTCGCGATGGCATCAACATCTTCCTCGACGGTTATATTCCCGCAGAGAACATGCGATTCCGTGAGGAGTCGCTCTCGTTCAAGATCTCGGAGACTGCCGAGGAGGAGGTGCTCGACAGGACGCCCAAGTACACGTGCCCGCCCATGACCAAGACGCTCGGCAACTTCAGCCTCAGCATCGAGGGTGGTGAGTTCAGCGACTCGGAGATCATTGTCTTCCTCGGCGAGAACGGTACCGGTAAGACCACCTTCGTCAAGATGCTCGCCGGAAAGCTCGAGCCCGATCCCGGTGCCAAGAAGCCGCCGCAGCTCAACGTGTCGCTCAAGCCTCAGACCATTGCGCCCAAGTTCCAGGGCACTGTGCGCATGCTGTTGCTCAAGCAGATCAAGGCCGCCTTCATGCACCCGCAATTCCAGACCGATGTCGTCAAGCCCATGTCGCTCGATCCCATCATCGACAACGACGTCCAGACCCTCTCTGGTGGTGAGCTGCAGCGAGTCGCGCTGGTGCTCGCGCTCGGCAAGCCTGCCGACATCTACCTGATCGACGAGCCCTCGGCCTACCTCGACTCGGAGCAGCGTATCATCGCCTCGCGCGTCATCAAGCGATTCATCATTCACTCGCGCAAGACCGCCATGATCATCGAGCACGACATCATCATGGCCACCTACCTCGCCGACCGCGTCATTGTTTACGAGGGCCAGCCGTCCGTCAAGGCTACCGCCAAGCGCCCCGAGTCGCTCCTCACCGGTATGAACAGCTTCCTTGCGACCCTTGAAGTGTCGATGCGTCGTGACCCCACCAACTACCGTCCACGTGTCAACAAGTTCAACTCGATCAAGGACAAGGAGCAGAAGGCCGCTGGTCAGTACTTCTTCCTCGAGGACTAGACATGTCACACCTCGATCACTTCGGTCGTCGTCTCGCCTGGAGTAGAACATCTCAAAATGCGACGTAGTGTCGCTCATCCTCAGGCATCCTCCATTGTACATTTATTCACTTGCATCTGATGCAATCGCATTGGTTAATCTGCATCCTTCTTGTCTGGCTTGTGACCTGAGCATGAAGCCCACATCTGTTCTGTTCTGTCAACGACACGAGCACACTTCTGTTATTCCGATGCAAGCAGATAGACCAAGATCGTCAATTCGCTCGTCTCGTCGGCCACTCTTCTATTGTCTGTGGCCGAGCATGCGTTTCCCTCCACTTCCGACTCCCATGAAATAGTTGAGATGATTAGAAGAGATGTGATGGCAAATGCGAAATGCACCTTGAAAAGCATTGCCCGGATAAGAGGCGCAGAAATGACTGAGGTGCGAAATTCGGGCATGAGGAAAAAAAAACATTCCCGGCCGGGGAATCGAACCCCGATCTGAACAGAACGCGCTACTGAGAGAACAGAAGCTGGCTTTGAGAGTGTCCTATACTAACCATTGTACTAACCAGGACTTGATATCACTACGAACAAAATAGTAATGAATAAGCTGCCACAATAATTTCCTTGTCTTGTCGTCCGGCTGCTTCCACTCCACGGAGCAGAAAAATGTACATAGCGCAAGACTCCACTCCACGAAGGCTCCACCGCTGAGCGGCAAGAAAGCGCCGCTTCACTTGCCGACCAGACAATCTTGCTCCGATCTCATTCCGTATCCTCATTCACACAAATTCAAGGTGCGTGACACTATGTTTATACGCAAGAGGGAAGCACAGGTCAAAGAGTCGAAAAGGGGTATTTGATGCGACGAAAAGTAGTCTAGCCGAAAAGATAGGCAATACATATGTGTCATGGGCAGAGTACAAGCATCACATGGTGTATGCGAGTGCAAAAAGATTCTTGTCAGAACGTAATCCAGGAAGTATGGGGGCGCAAAAGCACCATACGCCTTGCAAACGTGCAAGCAATGTAGTGCGGAGATGGCGGCACTTAAATACACCGCCTCTGCTAGTCATCGCAGGCCAGTTGCGACACTTCGTTTTGGCGTATAGTGGCATGGGTATCAAGCCACGCCTGGCCCTCTTGGGATCGCGGATCGTGATGAAGTCGTATTGCTTGGCCGGCTGCAGAAGCCTCGTTCGGGAATTGGATGGTGATGTGGCTCTGTACTTGCATCTGAATGTGGGTCGAATCCCGATCGTCTGTCTGACCAAAGCTGCCACAGAGTAGCCATGGTTCATCCCACGTCTCCCAAGGAGTGGCACGCTTAGTCGCGTCGCGACGGAGAAGGCGCATCACCATGGCCTTTGCCACAGGCGTCACCAGCCGAAGGTTGGCCGGGCACTGACTCGGATCTGGCCTGTCACTATATGTCTCGTTGGACTGGGCGGGCCAGCGCAGGTCTCCCTTGGCTATCCTCAAGAGATGCCGCTTGCGTTCTCGAGGGTCGCGCTCACCTCCGTGGCCCTCGCGTGCGCCACCGACCCCTGTGCCGATATCCTCTATGAATGGAAGCGAGCCCGTGATTAGTGCGTACAGGACCACGCCGAGAGCCCAGGCATCAGTCTTCCGGCCGTCGTACTTCTTGCCGATGATCAGTTCCGGCGCCGCATACTCCTCGGATCCACATCGCGTCTCGAGAAGAGGATTCGAAGGATTGATGAAGCGGGACAGTCCAAAGTCTGTCAACTTGACCAGCGGGCCCGGGTTCGGCAAGTGGTTGGGTCGCAGCGGATTTTGAGCTGATTCGGTCGAGAAGATTCTCGCGGTGAGAAGGATGTTTTCGAGCTTGATGTCACGATGGACGAGGTTGACCTGGTGCATCCAGCCGACGGCATTGGCCAGCTCGGAGTACATGGTACGGACCAACCACTCGCGCTCGGCAAATTGGTCGAAATGCGACGTGAGCGCTTCGAACAGTTCTCCTCCCACCACCTGTTCGAGCACAAGAGTGTGGTGTAATGGCGTGCTGAAGGAGGTGATGAAGCGCACAAGGTTCGGGTGCGAGATGTGTTTGAGTACTTCGACTTCTCTGACCCAGCTCACCTTGAGACGCTCGTTCTGGTTGCATGGCTCCCGATCTAGCATTTTGAGCGCCACAAGCTCTTCAGCGGGAGGCTCCTGCGCATGAGTGTCCTCGTCAGGTCGCCGTCGCGCCCGCTGTCGTAGCGCCGAGAGCGACGATATGAGCTTCTCGGGCTTGGACGTTTTGCTCTGCTGCGTCGCTATCAACCTTCCAAGCGCAACACGGCTGAAAGCACCGACGCCCAGCGTCTTTTCGATGTGGTATGGACCTATGCGAGCGCCGTCTTCTTCCTCCTCGTCATCAGCGGCAGAAATCGTTGGAGTCGTCAAAGATCCTGAGCTCGTCGTCTTGTTCTCCTCGACGATGGGCGAATAGCTCTGTTTCTGGCGGAGAGAGGGATGTGGAAGGAAGCTGCTGCCGGTCGCGCTCTCCGAAGGACCTTGAGAATGTCTAGAGTTACCTCGACGACTACTCTCCCTCGAGACGCCTGCCGTGGGACTCGTAGTCGCTGCAGTTGCTGGTGTCGTCGTCGAACCAAGCAGGTTCTCGGAAGAGTTCTCACCAATGTCTCTCCACGAGCGGAATTCGAGTCTTGGAGCGATACTAGAGGCCGGAGACGACTGCGCGCTACGATCGTCGTCTAACTGAAGCTGGCTTCGGGTGCGTGATACATGTGGGCTACCGGGCGCCCAGGGCACGTTGGGAGGCAGGCCGTCGTGTGTGGCGCTGGGAACGTCCGAGATGGCCGAAAGTGAGATCTGCGAGGTAGAGTTGAGATTAAACATGCCATCCTGCGCTGAGGGTCCGGTCGGATCGACTGCACTGAGAGGTGAGTTGAGCGGGTCTGCCGAGAGGCTCGACTCGCCGCTGCCGATCCGAACATGCCGCGAGAATCCGGGCGTTGACGAAAATGTCTGTTGGCCTGGCGCACCGTTGTAGAGGTAAAGGGCCGAGGAGGACCGTGCATTGGACGCACCGACACTGGAGGTAGGCTGCCCGCTCTCCTTTGCTAGCAGTGTCGGCTGACGGGGAGCCGAGCGTGTTGGATGAGAGCCCAAGTCAGCCGACACGACCCGATGGCCAGAGTTGCGCGGAGCCTCGAGAGCATCCGAGTGGCTTACAGTACGGTTGCTCAGGTGAGCCGCCTTGACGCTGGGCGCCCTTGCTAGGAGGGAGGAGGCGGAAGTTGAAGTGCCAAAGATGGACCAATTCTTGCTACCAACCTCGTGTGTGGTAGTCAGCTGCTGCCGGAAGCCGTTGCTACTGCTGCCGTTGGACGTGAGGGAGGCGGCGTCGGTGGAGTCCTTGCGAGAGGTGGGCACGTCAAACATGTCGCGTGCCTGCTCGTGCTGGACGGCTGGGCTGGGTAGTGGCGAGACGGGTTTGCCCTCGAACTCGTCCCAGTTGCGCCTGCTGCGTATCGACGACGACGGCTTTAGGTCGGTGATATGGGGACTGACGCCGAGGCGCAAAGAGTCGCCGGCTACGCTAGAGTCTGCCACCGAGATGTTGCTGAGGCTGTCCAGCGAGCGGATGGAGAGTCTGCTGCTGGTGGGCGCGTCGAGATTGTCGGGCGGTGCTGTAGCAAACGAGGTGCTGAAGATGCTGTTTCTGCTGGGAGCGGCCGCGGGTGACGAAGAGGATGGCGCAGATGGAGGCTGAGACGAAGGCTGTCTGCGCGTATCGATGCGAGGTGGCGATATTCTGTGCACTGGCGGGTGTGCCATGCCAATGCCCACTATCGGAGCGCCGGATGCTGACGAAATCGGAAGGCCCGAAGAGACGAAAGGGCCGTTCTGCTGCTCGAGGGTGGGAGTGGTGTCCGCGTCTGTCCTGCTAAAGCCAAAGGCGCGCGAGACGGTCGTCGCGCCGCTTGGTCTGCCATCGTCCCTGCGAAAATCGGCGCTGCCGACGGTCATGATGGACTACGATAATGCAAAGGCTGGATGGAGGCAGCAGGCCACGTCACGTTGAGCCGACAGAGCGCAATCGACGGCGTGGCGTTGCGTTGCGATGCGCTTGCATACGCGTCAGTAATCCTTCCAGTCGACAATTCCGCCCCGTCGCAGCGGCGATGGTATATGATATGACGATGCAGAAATGGTGGCAGCTAGACGAGTGGATGGTGTGTTGGTAGACGACGAGCACGGTGAGGAGGGTATCCAAGGTGAACGGCGTGGATATGTCCGCATCCAGCCAAAGGGGGTCCACCTTCGGCACGCGCTGTTCAGCCGGTCGGTCAGCCAGCCAACTTTTGTTCAGTGAGTCAGTCGTGCCGAGCCTAACTTAACTGCCAACTGTACGTGTATTGATGCAGCTGAGGTACAGCTACAGTAGTACGGCACTGTCGTCGCTCGTCCTCTCTGAGCTACAGTACCTACCTCTGTACGACTTGACTTGCCTCAGCCCTATCTGCGTACTGTAGCTCGAGCTGCACCCTATCTCTTTCATTTAATGAATCTGTCCTTGGTCGTTGTTGTGCCTGTCCCGTTTTTGGCTTTTTCCTTTCCTTTCTCGTTTGCATTATTTGTTGCTCCGGCTCGCTTGGATCGCGTTTCCACTTGCATTGTGCGTGCCCACCACTCACCGTTCTCACTCACCTCACTTCACATAGAGACCCACACCAACACACATACGCAAAAGGACCCGTCAATGGACAGCGTCGCGACTCTTTCTCGCGCCACCGAGTCTGACCTCTGAACCTTGGCATGTGCATCTGCCACCTACCACGTTCATGTGGCTCTCCAATCCTGCCACAGAGGTGCCTAATCCAAAGCACAGATTCGCATCGATTCCTCCTGCCGTTTGCCAAAGGGTCGACACACAAGCACACACACACACACACCCCTACACTTTCGCCATTGCAGCATGCAGCCCCGGAGAGGTCTACCTTATACCTTGTTGCTACGGGACATTGCCCTGAAAGTATTATTGTCATGAAGAAAAAAACTGAACAGGGAAAAGCTTGGTCTCGCGACACGGACGAACATGCATGGAAATAGATCGAGCCGAATGACGGCACAATGTGGGACCCGAGATGGATATCTTTGGTCTGGTTCGCCAGATCTGATGGCAAAGAGGGCGCAGCTTGTGCGATGCACTCAGTCGCGCCGACTCGCGCCGGGCGGTGGCGGTGGCGGGTGGGATCCGTCACGATTCAAAATGACGCCGGCACCCTTGATGCCCATGCGCTTGTTGTAGCGGTCGATCTCCCATTGCGCAAGGCCGTCCTGTCCGCTCCAGTTGGCCGACGAGGTTCGTGGACGTCGGATACGGTTCAGCGTTCGCTCCCCCGGCAGGATCTTTTCCAGCTCCACCGGGCCCTGAGGGATACCAAAGATCTCGTCCGCATCCACCGTCGACTGGGCCAGCAGCGCAGCATCCAGGGCATCGCCCTGCGTCCATAACGGCATTGCTGCTCGCTTCTGAATCGTCTCCTCATCCTCCGAGTCAGAGTACTCGGACGCAATGTCGGGCAGCGGCTCCTCGACTCCCCCGCCCGCCTCGCCAGCATCCTGCTCGTACTCGTCGAAGCGCCCGCCAGCCGCGTTCTGCATCTGAATCTGCATCTGTGCCGCTCGATGCAGCTCCTGCTCGCGCATCGCCGCTGCTGCTGCTACAGCCTGCTGCTGCTGTTGTTGCTGTTGCTGCATTTGCAGCTGCTTCTGCTTCTGCATCTGCATCTGCAGTTGCTGCTGCTTGGCCTGCTGGAATGGGTTGGACGACGAAAAGTTGGCGTTGGCCATAGCTCGAGGTGCCTGAGAGGCGGTTGGTGCCGCTACGCCCATGGGCTTGCCTCCAAGGAGTGAGGACGCGCCGGGTACCATTGCAGCTGGGACTCTGGGAGCTGCTCCGAAGCCGGCCACAGCCGAGCCTGGCGGCTTCATAGGAATCTTGATCTGCTGTGGTGGCTGCGACGACGAAGCCGTGTTTGACGACGACGAAGGCTGAGAGCTCGGCGGTCGGATGGAGGACTGGCTGATCGTTCGAGTGAGTTTGGGTGCACCAGTCACGGGTTGACGTGCCATTTGCTGAGACTGACCAGGAACAGGACCAGCAGCAGCACCGCCACCCACTATCACTACTGCGCTGCCATCCTTGTCAGCGGTGAGTCGTCTCTTTTTGTTGGCCTCCTGTGGCTGCTGTGGCTGTTGCTGGAGCGAAGCTGCAGCGTTGGCAGACTGCATGTAGCGACTCTTGACGCTCGCGTAGCTACCGTTCATTGCGCTTGATGGTCGCGTGGGTGGACCGCCGCTGCTCGCACTACTGACCGTGCTGATACGCGAGCTGCTCGTGCCGTTGACTGAGGTGTTCGCTGCTGCTGCTGCACCGATAGCGATACCGCCGAGTAAGGCCGCGGGGATGGCCGCGGGGGCATTGTCCGCTCCGCCGTGGCCGCGTGCACGCTTCTTGCTCTCCTTCTCGAGCTCCTCCTCTGCAGCTGCCCGTGCGCGCTCCTCTTTCTTGGCCAGAAGCACCTTTCTTCGCTCCTCTTTCTCCTTTGTCTTGCGCTCCTCCTCCTCTGCCTGCTTTTTGCGCAGCAGCTCAGCCCGCGCGAGGCTTGCAGGCTTACCGCCCACCATCGAAGCCGAAGACGGCGTCGAATGCACAGCTGTTGGCACCTTGCTGGCAGGAGGCGGGCTAGCAAGCAGAGCACCGGGAATGTTCATGGGCTTGGGGTCGACCGGAGGTGCGGCTGAAGCCGTCGACGAGGAGGATGATGAGAATGGCGCCACGACTGCTGCGGCCTGAGTCACCGGCGCGCTCGGGACGACACTGACACTTGCAGTCCTCGAACGCGGCTGGAAGGTGCCAGAAGCAGAGATTTTGGTCTGAGCGGTCGAAGTGGTCGAGCTGTTTGTGGTAGAGGCGTGCAGTCCAAGGAAGCCCTTGATCTTCTCGCCAAGACCCCAAGTTCGGGAAGGAGAGGGTGGTGCTGGAGCTGACGTTGAAGAAGCAGCAGCAGCAGTACCGGCCGATGACAAAGCCGTATTCGCCCTGAGCGAAGACGTCTTGCTCTTCGAAGGAGAACCGGACATGATGGCTCCACGAACGGATCCAGCCTTGGAAGGAGAGGTCGGCTGCGCTTTGGACAGTGCTTTGGCTGCCACCTTCTTTGGCGACAATCCTGAAGCTTTTGTCACCCCGGACTTGGTTGGCGCCGGCGCTACGGCGACTGCAACCGCTTGAGCCGGCTTGGATGTTGCTTTAGTCGGGGACTTGACTTTCGGCAACTCGAGAGGCTCGATGGTGTTGACCATGATGTCTCCTCCCGCCTTGTCATTTGGAGATTTTGCCACGCTGCCCTGCTCCGGCGTGTTCTCTCGAGAGCGTGCGTCAAAGAACTTGCTTTCACGAGCATCGTTGGAGATGGAGCGCACCGAGTCAGAGGCTGAGCGTTTTGGATCGGGTCTGACACCGCCGCTTGTGGTCGCAGCCTCGTGCATCTTCTGTGCAGCTTCGACTTTCTTGCTTTCGAATTCCTTATCGGACTCGGTAACCGACGCCAATGATCGTTCTTCCACAGGCGTCTGCGGTAACGACTTGTCCTGTGGGGCGGTCGCTTCGGTCTGCATGGTTGAGGCGCGAGGAAAGGGAACACGGCCAAGCTGGAGGCCCTTTGGTGGCGAATTCGCAGGTGTGGTGCTTCCAGCGAGCGTTGGCAATTTGCTTGCTTGCTTGGGACTGCCGAAGAGCGCGGCGAGGCTACGGGGCTGGTTGACGGGGGATGTTGGGGCGCGGATGGTGGTGCCCGCGGACCCTGCCTGTGTAGAAGAGACGCCTGCACGGGTCTTAGATGGAGAGGCAGCACGTACAGTCGTCAACTGCTGTTCCTTCTCGAGCTGCTGTTGCAGCTTGCGCGGAGACTTTCGGACGCTACCCGTTCGGGGTGGAGGACGGACCGGGGACGTCGACGTGGCAAGGGCAGCCGCAGCAACAGATGCAGCGGCACGCGTCGGCGATCGCATGGGGGAGCGAGGGATGGCCGATGCTTTGATGGTAGACTCGCCGCTCTTGTTACCGTTCAATCTCTCGGTCAATTCTGCGGAGGAGTCGGAGGATGCGCTGTCGGTTGGCAGCTTGGTCGGAACACCCGTGTTGGAAGCTGGCACACTCTTGATCTCTCTGTCTGGAGCAGCCATCGAGGTGCTCGACAAAGAGGTCGCAGTTGGAGTGGACGTCTGGGACGGTTTGATGCTCGGGGCACTGGATCCGCTGCCGGTGCTTCGGGACACGTGAGCAAGATTGTTCCGGAATTGCTCGAGCTTGGACACGGGGCCGGTCGAGGCGAGACCTTTACGCATCGGCGAGGTATTGGTGGCTAGGCCTGCAGCAGGCTTCGCTGGCTTGAACACTGCCGTGTCTTTGGACTTGGTCATCTTCTGTGGCGGCGGCAAGGAGGTCACATCGGAGCAGGTTGGCGCGATAAGCTCGTGCGAGTCTTCGCTCTTACGCTTCCGGCTTGAAATCGAAGTTGATGCCGACCTCGACGCCAGGGTCGCATTGGTGCGCGTGTTGGCTTCAGTCTGTGCCGAGCTCTCCGAATGCCGACCGGTTGCGTCGTCATTGTCATTGTCAGAGTCTGTGTCGGAGTCGTCGTCGCTCTCCTCCTGTGCCTGCTGGTCTGCGATCTGCTTACGCAGGCTCTTGTTGAGGAAACTGGAGCGGAAACCAGGTCCCGCAGGCGTCGAAGCCGGATGAATCGTTGTGGCTGCATTGCTGTGTCGGCTCTGGTTTGACGAGGCAGGCAGGCTCTTTTTGGCACCGTAAGACGCCAGCGTGCGCTTGACTGGCTTCTCGGAAATCGTGTCTTTCTGGAGGTGAAGCTTGCTCGCGAGAAGAGCTGCGGCTGCCTGCTGAACCTTTTCGAGTTTGGCATCGGCCTCTGTGCTCGATGGCGTCTGGTCGAAGTCGTCGTCCTTGTCGGCGTTCTCGGAAACGGTCACAAGGCTGGTCTCGGCGGCTTGGGATGGCATGGATGTGGCATCTTCGCGCTCGGATGCTGATGCGACTTGGGGTTCGTTCTGTACGGCTTCGCTCATGCCTGTATATGTCGCATCTGCGCGGGACGCTGCAGCCTTCTGGGCATGATGCAGTCCTTCATCGTCGGACTCACTATCGACAAGGGATATGATCTCTAGCTCGTCGACAGAGGACATGGTCCGGGACGTTTCGGTCTTTTCGACTCGCTTGTTGAATGCCTCCGATCTGGGCGGGGTTGAAGCACGGGGCACGTGCTGCTCAGCCCCGCAATAACTATCAGTTGCGTCTAGTGCCATGCTTTCGTCCTCCTGCACACTGTGAGTCCGACTACCCGCAGCTGCTTGGCTCGTGTCGGTCTTCTTCTGCTTGGTCGGCTCCGAAGGTGTGGCAAGAGGGTCGACAGAAGCTCTGTTGGCATTCGCGTCGCCGAGAACCTTGCGCAAAGAACGTGATTTGGGCGCGACAGCATTATCAGTAGCCTTATTTTTACCCTTGTCCGTGGTCGTTGCGAAAACGGACGGCTTTTCGGCCCTAACACGAATGGTGCGGGTCGGAGACGGACCGTTCTCCTTGTCTGTGATGTCGATAGACTCGGCAAAAGGATGACTACCAGGAAGGTCCGATGCTCCGGCTTTACGCGTGGGCGCAGCTTTAGATCGGGTTCGAGTGCGGGTGGGAGACTTGAGAAGCTCACCAGCCAGCTTGGAAGGCGACGCCATGGAGCGCGATGCGGTGCTGTAACGTTGCAAGATGAAGGATGGGATTGACGGTCAGTTTCATAGCACCGGGACCGTCCTCCGGCGTCCGTTTGCCAACGTAGGCTTGTTCAAATCAGGGGAACAGATACTGGCGCCACCACTCTTTCTCTTAGGACACTTACGCATACTTGGCAAAGATCTGCGTGGCATGAGCGATGCTATCGGCAATGAAGTTGGTGCCGTACTCGTCGAAGTTGCTGTAGAACAGGGACATGTCGCAGCAGTGTCGCATGTTGTTGACATAGGTGAGAAGATGGTCCTCGGGTGCAGAGGGCGCGCCGTTGGGTAACAAAGAGCTGCTGCGACTACTTGAGGCTCGACAGGATGGCTCAGCGGCGGCCGTTCGCCGAGACGGCACTCGAGCTGTCGGCATGCTGAAGTATAGTGTCACCGCCGTAAGGAGATGGGCACAGCTGAGAGTTGGAGATAGCAGCTCAGACGATGGAGGCGAGAACAAGACGTCGACGAAGAGGCCTGAACGAGTCGCAACTGGACGTCCTGGCAGATGTCGGAGGATCCGACAAACAAGCTGTGACGCTCTCAGAGTGAATCACAAATGTCGGACAGGCTGAGGCTCGGACACGCACAGGCGCACGGAGAGAAAGTGAGCTGCTCCACGACGTGACAGGCAGCAGGTGAACTGCCTCGACTGCATTCACTCGCCTCTTGCCTTGTCTCTCGCAAATTGTTCGAGCGTGCTTAGACCGTGTTGTTCTACCGCGTCCAGTTCTGTGAGCCGCATTGCACCCCAAGTCCCGTGTACTCGCCGCAACAGAGGTGGTCATCTGTCCTCGCCATCTCGTCTGCGTCCCACATTTGCTTTACGTTGTCACGATCGGGTGTGCTCAAGCCATCTTCAGCGCCGTCACACTCGACTTCAGCGGCTAAGAGGATCGATCCGAGCGAGATTTCGGACAGGTCAGCGTCTGTGCTATCTGGGCTTGTCTTTCCGGTAAAGCAACTTGCAGTGACTTAGTGGGCTGCCTTTGTCACAAAACAGTGCGAGCCCGCAGCACATCCTGCAGCGCTTTTCGAGCGCGCTGCATATTCCCTCTCGCGCCGCAACCGGGCACGTGATCTGGTTGGATTTGTCTCCCAGCGTCGCTAGTGCCGAGACACGAACAATCTGACAACCATGGGCGCCATGGCGGTATTTTCGGTCAATTTTTCGGGCCGCGTTAATTTTCACCCTTTTCCGACCCATAATTTAGACCTCTCTTCTTAGTTTTCTGTCTGTGAGGTGGCTCCGCAAGGTTGCCTTCCCATGCCAAACGAAAGAAGACTTACTACTCTGCCTCCTTGACCAAGAAGGCATTCTCAAAGCACATCAACCGGGACAAAACCCACACACATGCGCTACAGCGATACGTTCAACATCGACAGCTGACCCTTAACCTGGAAGGAGGCTCTCCCGACACCGATCTCCGAAATGACAGGCAGGGCGTTTGTGTCGTTCCCTGGGGCGGACTACACCCACTTCGCTGCAGCGCGAGCAGCACAGAACATCCTCGCTCCCCGAGGCTGGATCATCGATCAAGGCGACCCGGAACACGCAACCATCGGCCCCTCACAAAGCTCACAGGAGCGAAAAGATGGAAATGAGACAGAAGAGAAGCAGGCGCCTCTCGATTACGACCTTTACCTGGCAGATTACGATTTACTTCCGTTCGAGCACCTCTTACCTTCCTCACTCGAGCACAACGACAAGGGAAAGGGCAAGCAGCCGCAGTGTTCCAGCTATGTCATCCGAAAGGCTCTCATCCGAAAACACTACCTGGCATCCGCACTCCACTCCTATGCTGTCAAGACAGGAGGTCGAGCCGAAATCTACACCAGTTGCACGCCTCGCACCTGGCATCTCGAAATTCAGTTTGCCGACGAGCTCGAAGAACTCCTCATGGACGATCTCTACGACCTCGGCGAAGTGCTCGAAGCAAATGGTACTGCACGGCAAGAAGCGAGGCACGACGATGTGAGGTGGTTCATTCTCAAGCCCGGCATGGCAGATCGAGGTAACGGCATTCGAATCTTCTCCACCCTTGAACAGCTCGAAGAGATCTTTCGAGAATTCGAGCCGGACAGCGACGACGACGACGATGGCGACGACGAAAATGAAGAAGATGCAGAGCGTGGAAACAATGTCGCGATAGACTCTGCAAGACAAGCGTACGCCGGCAAGGACACGTCTATCATGGCAAGCCAGCTGCGCCACTTTGTCATACAGGAATATGTTCAGTCGCCTCTGCTGGTCGATCCTGTAGTAAATCGGTCGTCAGAGAGTATAGCAACGCGCCTGGCATCATCGCTCACGCTGGGGTCTGGAGATGCGCCTGTAATGGGACCGCGCAAATTTCACTTGCGGGCTTATGTCGTGTGTGTGGGCGGACTATCAGTGTATCTTCACGACGACATGCTGGCTCTGTTTGCACCTCTGCCCTACACACCGCCCAGCACTGAGACCATGCGCGACTTGCGCTGCCATCTGACAAATACCTGCCTCCAGGAGGACGGCAGCATGGCGGTAGGAGACGATGGACGGCCCAAGGAGGAGAACGTCTTTCTGTGGCAGGACTTGGAGGGGTCTCGCAGCCTTGCGACCGGCACAGGATCAATACCTGCCCCGCTCTCCAAAGACCAGATCGACGGCGTTCGCGTCCGAGCCGCCAAGGTCATAGGGGCCACATTCGAGGCTGCGGCCAAGGCTGGCGCTATTCACTGGCAGCTTTGGCCGAATGCTTTCGAAATCTTTGGCGTCGATCTACTCGTCAGCTGCAGTCCCTCTACCACCACCACCATCTCCTCCTCCACGCCGACAGCGACAGAGCAATGCGACGGTCTGGAAGTCAAGCTGCTGGAAATAAATGCCCAGCCTGATTTTGCGCAGACTGGCTTGCGGCTGAGTGCCACCATTGATGGCCTCTTTGAGCGAACCTGCGAGATTGCGGTACTGCCGTTTCACGGCGACGTCCAGGCCACGAGCCTTCTCGACGGCTGGCAGGTCGGCGAGTCTCGCAGAGGAACCACACTTTGCTTTCAAGAAGACCTCGGTCGAGGATTCTGACCGCATCGGCAGGGTCTGTCGACCACTTCCCCTTGGGCCACGAAAGAAGCTGCTTCTCCCACTGCTGCTGCTGTGATACGCGAATCCAGCGCTTGGGCCTCCCATCTCGCAATGCCAGATTTGCCCTCTTCACACTGTGCGTGATATGTCGTGCTGCTTTACTGCCCCAAACTGGGAACCTCTATTTTCTGATCAGAAGTGGCGGCCGATCTGAATTGTCACTCTTCCGATGGGGTGCCTTCGCTTCCTGCAGTCGTGGCGACCAGGACGTAGTGAGACGAAGGAATCGAGGCGGAAAAATCAGCCTGCTGTTACGTCTGGCGAGGATCGCAGCCACGCATACTCACCCTCTCCGTCGTCGATGTCTTCGTCGTTTGCGACGTCGCTCGCATCGACTGCGACCTCTGCCTCGCCTCGCTTCAGTCTGGCCAAGAGCTCTTGTCCGAACTTGGACTTGGCTTTCGAACCGTACGAGAGGAGGTCGGCGGGCGTGTCGTTGTCTTTGTTGGCGATCCTCGGATCAGCACCTGCTTCCAGCAGTTCGTTGACTATGTGTGCATCACACGAGAGATAGGGCAAAATGCGTGTGAGCTGAAGCGTCACGCTAGAGGTCGACGTTCGGGACGGCAGACAGACTCACCAATCCAGTTGCGGATCTCTTCCACCTCTCTGCCGGCATCGCCCTGAGGGATTTCGATCTTGCAAGCCTCGTGCAGCGGCGTGCTGGCCTCCATGCGATTCTGGTAGTCGACGTCTATTTCGAGATTGAGAATCTCGGGAAGGACCTGGGTAGATTGGTGTGCAGCTGCGTAGTGGAGGGCATTGTTGCCGAGTCCATCGCTGTGGTTGGCATCGAAAGCCCCCGAAGCAATGATATCCTGCAGCAGATCGATATCGTCCGTTCGAGCCGCATGCAAAAGTCGCTTGTCTGCAGCAGATTTCATCGTACAGGTCAGCGAAGGGCGATGGGGAAGAAGAGTGGGTCAGTGCTGTGCCATTGCTGTCGCACGCATCCGCCATGCGGGAGATGTATACACTCACTCTGGACGTCGAGCTGGTCAACAGCACTGTCGTCGACGCTGTCTGCCATGGCTGCCGCTATAGTGCCGTGCTGATCCGGACTGTGGTGGAGAGAAGGTTGGACCGCCGCGAAGTTGGTACTGCAACGGGAACTGCTTGCAATCGAACCAGCAGTGGTGCAGTTGGCACTTTTAGGCATGCGAAGCTGTAGGCAGTAAGTACAGTACTATAGTGTTGCTCTCGGCCTTTGGGGCGCTGCACGCAGCCCTGGCGCGAGAGCGGAGGTGCAGTGCACGCGGCTGTGATGGCCATTGCAGCGGCGAGGCTTGGCTCGTCGATTATTACTTCTGTAGCTTGTACAGTACTGTACTTTGCAACTATGAACAGATCGGGAACAGCAGAGAGCAGCATCCGCCCGATACGGACAACCCTTTCCTCCCTCCACCTTTGCCCTCGTCCAGTGCCATGCCCGGCAAAAATTTTGGAAATCAAAATAGAAAAAAAAAAGAAGCTCTTTACAGTAGTCCGTGACAAGCATGGCTACTTTTTTTTTTTTTTTTGAGACGTTTTCTCCTCAATTCTTCTCAAGCTACTTGTACGTACAAGAGGGTCCGTCGAGGCACAGTCGTTGCAGCAGCTAAGGGCCGTTGGGCTTTCTCTGACCCCGAGTCGCTCAACTTCTCCTCCTAACTAGCACATCCACCACCCACCCCGGCTTCCTGCATATCACCACCCCGAGACACTCTCGACAGCCCAGATATTCAAAAGTTCTGGCTGCATCAGTCTCGAGACCTCATCATGCCAGGCGTCAAGCGCAAGGCCTCGAGTTCTGCGGCCAAGAGCTCGATCGCGCCACCGACATCGGCAACATCGAGATCCAAGACGCGAACCATCAAGCAAGCAAAGCGCGCGGATTCTGTTGACAGCGACAATAATGACGACTTTGACGATGACGAGGACCTCCTAACTTCCGCTCTGAACGGCACCGGATCTGCAGCACTGTCTGATCCAGGAGAGCAGGACGAGGATGACGACGAGAATGACGAGGACGACGATGAGAACACGGGTGCAGATGCCTCTTCCGGTGAATCGGATATAGATGAGGAGGAAGAGGATGAAGAAGACGGCGACGGCGACGGCGACGATCTTGAGGGCAACGGCGACCACGTGGAGATGATGTCGGACGAAGACATGGACGGCGGTTTTGAGGACCTCGAGGCCGAGTCGGGAAATACCGAAGCCATCTCATCCACATCGGCAAATGCCATCACTGCATCTTCAACGACCAACGGCAAGCCAACGAAAAGCTCCCTGTACGCTCTTCCAACACACAGCGAGGTGCAGGGACTCAAAGAGACCGGCGAGCTTTTCAAGAACAATGTCTTCAAGCTCAAGATCGACGAGATGTTGCCTGAGATCAGACCCAATTATGCCAAAGCCGGAGCGCTCGAACTCGTCCTGCGTCGCCTGCATCAGCTCTTTGGATCTCTCGAGCCTATCCCATCTGCACAGGTCGGTGATGCGATCCGCAAGTTCCAGTCCAGGACGAAGGGCAAAATTCAGATCCCCTTCCCCGAACCTGCGCCCAAGCCTGATGGCCACTACGAGCTCGGCTTTGAGAAGCCCTCGGGCATGCACCTTGTCGGAAGCTGGCCTCTCAAGACGACAGCAAAGCGTCCTCACGGCATGGACGTCGATGTCGCCGTTGTGATGCCTTCGTCGCTGTTCCAGGAGAGGGACCACGTCAACTTTCGTTACTTCCACAAGAAGGCATTCTACCTCGCCGCGCTCGCCGAGGCTATCTCGAACGCCTCCACGGCGTACGGCATCCAGCTGGGCGTCACTGCTGCGTTCGCCCTCATGGATGCGGACCCAAGGCGGCCCATTCTTGTTCTGACTCCCGTCCATGACCGCGCGGAAACCGACTTCTCCAAGCTCAAGGTGACGATCCGACTTCACCCCACGCTCGAAGGCGACCTTTTCCGGCCGTCGCGGCTTGGTCCGATGCGCAACAACGTGCGTGTCGGCTCAACGGCGGCGGACGCCAACGATGCTAATTCTAGCAGCTCGATTCCCACGCCGAGGTACAACGCCGCAATCCTTGCCGATACCCTCCATCTGCCGCATCTCGTCTACCTGCACACGACCGCTCAGGCGTGTCCCGGCTTTGCCGATGCATGTTTGATGCTCAAGACCTGGGCCTTTCAGCGTGGCTTTGGATCAGGTGCCAGAGTGCACAAGCGTGCCGGCGGCGAGACACATCGGAGACTGGTGGCTGGCACGGCTTCGGTGCGCTTCCTGCTCACAATGATGCTTGCGCACCTGCTCAATGGCGAGGAGAAATCGCAGAATGGCGGCTGGAAGCGGGATCCATCAGCCGTGCGAAGCAAGCTGGCCAACGGGTTCTCGAGCTATCAGCTTTTCCGCGGCGTGATGGACTGGCTCTCGAAACACGACTTCAAGGCCAGTCCGGCATTCATGAAGTCGATGCCATCCGCCGGCCTCGTTTCCCAGGCGGAACATGTGCCGCGCGCGGACTTTGTCAAGGTCTTTGACCGCGTTCTGGTCGATCCAAGCGGTACTCTCAACCTTTTGGCCTTCCTGCCCTCCGGCTCCGTGGACCTACTGCAGCACGAGGCAAGACGCACGTTTGAGATGCTCAGCGACACCACATCGGATCACTTTGATGCGCTCTTCCTGCAGGACCGCAACGCTGCTCCCTTCACCTTTGACGAGGTCGCCAAGCTCGACCTGCCCTTATCCTCAAAGCAGCAGAAGCAGGCGGCTACGGATGCACCTGGCGCGTCTGCCGCGTCTGCCACACTGCGGATCGATTTTGGCAATGTGTTCCAGGCCACCTTGACCCAGGTGAGCTCGACTGCCTCACGAGCGTTGCAGGGCCGTGCCAAGCTCGTCTCGCTGCTGCATCCTTCATCCGGCGGTCTGCTCGATGCCTGGAGCCTTGACGCAGCTCGGCCAGCTCCCTTGACGGAGGCCGAGATTGGTGTGGTTCTGGATGCCGAGCAGGCATGGCGCATGGTTGAGCACGGCCCTTCGAGTCAGGAGACCGACAAGGCGGACGAGTTCCGTGCATTCTGGGGCAAGCTGTCCGAGCTGCGACGCTTCAAGGACGGACGAGTGCTCGAGAGTGTCGTTTGGCCCGTCACCACCCAGGCTTCGCGCTTCGCCATCCCGCGGCGCATCCTGTCGTACGCTCTTTACCGCCACCATGCGATTCACGAGTCTCAAATCTCGTATGTCTCCAACAAGTTTGACTCGCTTCTCTCGATCGACGACTCGCTTGCGCGTCGAGCACACCTGGTCAGCACCGAGGACAAGGGCTTTAACTTGGTTCAGTCTGCGTTCGAGCAGCTTTCCAAAGATCTTCGGGCGCTTGAATCGTTGCCGCTCTCGATCATCTCGGTTGCGCCGTGCTCGCCGGGATTGCGTGGTACGAGCACCTTTGTCCCCGCACCGCTCGATCTGGAGCAGTTTGGCCGCAAGATTCCCGACGTTGCCTCGTACCTTCCCGTCCACGAGATGGTGATCACCTTCGAGGGTTCCGGCAAGTGGCCCAACGACCTGACGGCGATGCAGGCCATGAAAGCCGCACTTTTCGAGCGCATGTGTGCCGAGATCTCGAACAAGATCGAAGGTGCGCGCTGCCGCGTCGTGTTCGATGCCTCTGCCACGTCCAAGATGGAGGACAAGTGCTCCTTGGATATTGTCCTGACCTCGGGCTTTGCATTCCGAGCGCGAGTCGTGCAGATCCGCGAAAGAGTTCTGCTGGAGCGCATCCTTGCGGACCGCTTCGAATCGACAGGCGCCAAGCGACGTGCCAAAAAGATCCTCGAGGACTGGCAGCGCAAGTTTGAAGCCGCACCTCTACACCACTCGTACATCTCGTCGATGAACGTTCGCTTCCCCTCGTTCGGCTCGGCGGTGCGTCTGACCAAGCGATGGATCGCAAGCCAGATGCTAGCGTCGCCCGCGGTGCCGGAAGAGCTGATCGAGCTGGTGTGTGCGGCAGCCTATCTCTCGCCCCAGGAGGGCGCACCTGCTTCCGCGGTGGCTGGCTTCCTGCGAACGCTGCGATTGCTGGCAAACTGGCGGTGGAAGGAGGAGCCGCTGATGGTACCCATCCAGGCCGTGATCGATGCCAGCGATGCCAAGCCGATCTACACATTTCCCAGCGAGCTCCGGGCTCAGGTAGAGAGCAACTTTGCTGCAGCACGCGGCAGCGATCCTTCAATGACGCACCGGGCCTGGTTCATCGCCACCGAGACCGATCTCGAAGGTTTGACCTACGGGCGTCTGGGACCAGTGGGTGGCGTCGCCGACGGCATCAAGCGGCTGGCCAAGGCTGCGGCTGCGATTCTGGAGGAGGCCACCTGGCTGAGTGCCGATGAGATCAGGCAGCTATTTTCTCCGTCGCTTGCGCATTACGACTTCCTCATCTACCTCAAGCCCGAGGTCCTATCACGCTACTCGGAGAACGTGGAAGCTGATCCGGCCATCTGGGGTAGCAAGCGGGCCAAGTATGTCAATCTCGAAGCGAGCGAGCCTGCCGAAATTCGGCAGAGCGTCCTAGGAAATCAGGCTCGCCCGGGCTTTGATGCTGGTGAGGCCTTTCTGACTCTGCTGCGCTCGCTCTACAGCGACTCGTTCCGCCTCTTTCACGATGTACACGGCGGCACTGTCATTGGCGGCCTTTTCAATCCTTCGCTCGACCGGTCCCGCGACTTTAAGGTCGGTCTGGGATTCAACAGCTGTCTGGGCGCAGCAGAGGCAGCAACGCCGGTTTCTCAAACGAGCAATCAGGATGGTCGACATGTCATGCTCAACAAGGCGGCGCTGATGGCTGAAATCGAGCGGCTGGGACAAGGACTGGTGGATAAGGTAGAGCTGCAGAATCAATGAACGATCTCACCCTACCAGAGGCCATTTTTCGCCGTCATCCATCACTGCAATATCACATATTGACCGCATCCACACACGCCTGCTTGCGCAAAAGATAAAGATTAATTGATCGTGTAGCTGCCAGGTCGAAGATATGGTGAATGGCGGACTGACACATGTGGGGATACGGAACAGAGCAGACAACCAGTACTGTAGGAAACAGTACTGTCAGAGAGGAGCCACGCAGCTGTACAGTCCTGTACTGTACAGTACTGTATTTCCTCGCGTTGCTGCGAAGAAAGAATAGGGTCCAACGAGGCTCATGCGCACGCGCGGCCTCCACTTCGCTTTGAGGTCACCAGTCGTGTGTTTGTTTTACAGAGTACAATACATTACTGTACATGCACAGGACTGTACTGCGTTTACCTCTTTTGGGTCTCACTTTCTCGTTGACGGCAGCGCAGATTTCGCTTGCAAACTGAGCCAAGCCAGGCCAGACCAGGCCGCATGTGTACTGTATTTCGAGTCCAGCAAAGTACATATCGACCAGCTTCCCCAGCTTGGCAATCGGCATCATCGACTACAGTCGTCTTCACACCATCTCCTTTCCATCTTGTGGAGCCGCGCCGCACCCACTCACCGCACAACGCTGGCTACATCCTTCCGCAATCCTGTAGGTGCGGTCTTGACTAGGAAAAATTCACCGCCCGGCCCCACGCTTCCGACTCTCGACAATCGACCCAACCCGTCTTGCATCGCATACGAACATGTCCGACCCACTTGATCCCTCGGCTCTGCTGTCGGTGCTGCCGACACTTCTTCCAAACCCGGAGGCCGCATCCACTTCGTCGACTGTCGGTATTCGGAACCCTCAGGATGCCCTGGCAGCCATGATCCATACAATCATGTCACGGCTCGACTTTCGCCTAGTCGGGCTTGCAGACGACGACCGGCTGCAGCAGCCAGAGCCCGACTCTGGCACATCTGCCGACGCAAGTACGTCTCGTTCCAGCGCAGGCATCAACAAGCTACCTGCTTCCTGGAACGAGAAGGGCCCCGAGCACTATACATTCCGCTACAAGCACGATCAGTCCTCACTCGACTACCTGGTCAAGCTAGTCAAGCTCGGCGGCAAGGCGCTCATCCACGGCATTGCGCTGCAAGGATCCCATACAAGCTCACTCGAGCTTCCATTCCAGGACTACTTTTCCACCGCCTTCTGGCCTTACCCTTCCACTTCCTCGGCACAGGAGCCGCTCGTCAATGGCTACATCAGCTCCTCCCGTCTAAAGGACCTGGTCGTCGCTTTCAAGACGCAGATACTGCAGACGCTCGTGCCCGGATTGCGCAAGGATGGATACACCGAAGAACATCACGGCGCGACGAGCTCCACAGGCTCCGGTGGCCAGGCCAACAGGACGGGTCGTCACCCTTCGGGCAGTGGCAACGGGAGTGGCAGTGGTGCCGACCCTCGTGCTCCACGACCTCCCTTTGCAGGCGACGAGGATGATCCGACGCTGCCCTCAGAGCTGAATCGCCCCTTCCGCAATCCGCTTATCATTGGCGATCGAGACCTCGACCCGCTGGGCGGCTCTCCCATGGCTCTACCGCCTCGCTTCGGCGGTGGAGGCGGTGGGGGTCATGGTGGATTTGCTCCTCCGCCGCTGTTTCCAGGTGGAGACAACGGCGGCGGCATGATGGTCGGTCCCAACCATCCCATGTTCCGTGATCGATTCACCACTCCCCGGGGCGGCGGCGACGGGAGTGGTGGTCTCCCTCCTGGTGCCGTTCCTCCCGGTGCCCGCTTCGATCCCATCTTCCCAGATTCCGCTCCGGGTGCTGGCCCGCGCTTCGATCCCAGCAATCCGCATCCCGATGTTGGTGGCAGAAATCCACAAGGCGGACGCGGCGGCGGCTTCAATCCAGCTTCGGGCGATCCAGACTGGGACGAACTCGCTCCGCCTCGACCTCGACAGGGACCTCCCGGCTTTGGTGGTCCTGGCGGTGGGGTCAATCGCTTCGGCGGTGCAGGAGGATCGGACCACTGGTATGCTTGAGAGTGCCGTCTCGCTAGTCTGCCCCCAGCACAACCGCTTCGAGGGCCCAGATGCCGTATTGACTCTGGCCCAGATGCAGAGGCAAGTTGAGCTGCTGACCTTCAGCTCTTCCCCCTGATCCATATGATTGTTCCTGCTATCCATACTGGCTGTGTGTGTCTGCATTTGTAGTCTTTGTCTGTGCCTGCAGAACAAAGAAAGATTGACCAACCAAAGCCCTTTGAAGCAAATTCTCAAACACCATGAATGTAAGAACACTAAGTTTCTTGAACAAATGCAGATAGACATTCACCCAGCAGACAAAAGCTTGCCAAATCACACCACAGTGTTGATCTCCCCTGCTTGCTGTTTTTTAAGGTTCACCTTGCAACATGCTTGAAGCTCTGAGCTAATCCTAGGTGCAAATATGAAGGTAACTCTAATCACAGCCTGAGCATGCAGGCATCAACCCAATCATGCTGGCCACTCTACTTTAATTGTCAGAAGCAAGCATAGCATTTTTATAATTCCAAAAAATAATGTAAGTTGAGACTTTGAGGATGAAGACTCAATGATACTGTTGAGCAATGTGCTAGGGCACACGCTGTGGGTGGCAAGCGCTGTTAGACTTTCCAGTCACAGTGCTCTAACATCCCCAGTGCCCCTGTGCCTGTCCCCTCCCCGCATCCTCTCAGCTGGTTCCCTGCAGCCAGCTTGCAGGGCGCGTGCAGGTCCCTTGTTGCCATCTACCCCTGTCCCTCCTGGAGACTTCCTTCCCAGAGGTCATTGAATGTATTACCTAGTTATCTCACCTCATGGGAGTGTAGCTCAATACTAGTAGACCATTCCCATTACCTGACAAGGTGTGTGCACCTCTCAAGCAAGCTCCATCCCTGCCCCAGGTTACAGTCCCCATACTGTGGTGATCAGACCCCTGGGGCCATCCTAACAGTATGGATACCAATTGATGTTGTCCTTTGTGTCCAATTTGCTAGCTCTCTCTTGCCTTTGCTGGTGCACTGGAGTGGGGGGCATCTTGGAGTTGCTACGGGGTCAGAGTGGAAAGATTGCACATAGAAGCGGGCCCAGCTGGTTGGGTTCAAATGGCAGGCAGCTGGGTTGCGGGCTTGGCAGCACCAGCTTCTTGAGCTCTTTGCAAGAACTGCGCACCAAGGCCAGCAGCGCGTTGTGGCGGGAGTCAGGACCCGACAACATCTGCTCCATGTGCGTCATCTGGGAGGGCATCTGGACCGCCACACAACCTACATCCAGGTGGCAATCCTTGCAATTATGGCCCCCTCTTCTGCCGCCGCAGAACTCCTCTACAAGACTGTCTTCCTCATTGCTGCCGCCTGTGTTGCTGTCCTCCATGCTGTTGTTGTCTCCAATTCTGCCTCTTGGGCTACCATTGCCGTCAAGGCTGGCGTCTTCAGGGCAATAATTGTCCTGCCTCTGCCAGTGCTTTTGGCAGAGAGCGTCAATGTCATCCTGTGAGCAAGGACCTTGCTCCAACTGCAAGATTGCAAGGATAACGCAAAGATGGGCAGGAGTCCAGGTGCTTGTGTTTGTTGGAGGCGCAGGCCTGGGGAGGAGAATGCCACCAACTCCTGGGGCAGGAGTGGAGAGCGTGGCAATCAGCACTTGTTTGCTAGCTTTGGTGGGGTGATCCCAGTCAATTTTCATCAACAGACTTGCATGCACCAAGGTCAGCAGGCCAAAGGTCTGTCTGCGTCAAATCATGCTGTGGTAAAGTTGGACCAGACAACCCAACACACTGACAGCCTCAGGTTGGAGCGGATTGGCAATGGAACTATTGTAGAGTGCCGCATGCAGAAGAATACCATGTCCCTGTTTGTAGTGCTCATAGAGAGCCTGCAAGTTGCAGAAGATTTAGGGTTAGGGTTCCAAGTGTTGTGCGGGCTATGTCTGCCAGATCCACACGCGCCTGGCAAACTGCCATTTGTATTCAAAAACAGCGGCAATTACAACACACATAGCGGCAACTACAAACTGATAGCGGCAACTACAAAAATATTAAGTACAGACGCGTGAAGATCTGCTGCTGGTAGACTGCAGTCCGGCCTGCTGCACCAGCTTGTATACACTGCATACAGCAGCAACTACAAATGGATAGCGGCAACTACAAATGGATAGCGGCAACTACAAAAGCAGTAAATACAGAC
>KZ819194.1:12317-24902 GCA_003144125.1 Testicularia cyperi
TTAATATTTTTGTAGTTGCCGCTATCAGTTTGTAGTTGCCGCTATGTCTGTTGTAATTACCGCTGGTTTTGAATACAAATGGCAGTTTGCCAGGCACGTGTGGATCTGGCAGACATAGCCTGCACAACACTTGGAACCCTAACCAATCTGCAAGCTGCTTTGGAGATCAAACACTCTCACAGCAAGTGCATCTGCAGATTGTTTTTGGGCAGCTGCAAGGTTGTTGCAGTCTGTGGAAGTACCACAGGTGACCAGGCAGATGAAGCAAGTTGCTAGAGAGCACCATTTGCATCACAACATTGTCTCTGACACACACATGGATCACACTTCCGCTGCATTGTGCTTACACTTCAAGCCCTGTTGTGCTGCAATTAGGATACACCAGACAGACGAGAATAGCTGCTGTGTTGAGAACGTCTGCGGAACTCGTCAAGCCGCGATCGGAGAGACGGGTCGAGGACATTGTCGCCCTTCAGTTGATTCCCGAGCGTAAGCCAGCCGCGCCGCACGTTGTGCTTGCGACCAAAGAGCTCCACCTTGCGACCACTGGGACAGAGTCTTTCGATGATGCCGTATAGCTCGTCGGGTTTGCGCGACGTATCGCGCACCTCCGAGACGATCACGTCGGCATTGGTGCCACTATGGACCCAGTGCGGCAGCGGTGGAGGAACGCCAGCCGCCTGCGAGCACACGTACTGCTGCGATGAACCAGCAATAGGCTCTGAGCGTGGCTGGTGTCCGCCCTCAGCTCCGGGTGCGCGGGCGATTTTGGCACCGACTAGACAGTGCTCCTTGGTGTGGTTGAGATGGTGTCCTGTTCGGCCGGTCCGTATGAGGCGCTGTGTTTGCCCGACCTTGACCCAGATCAGCTCGTCGATTCGGGTATAGCCCCAATGTGCCAGCAATTCGCGCCCGAGCTCCATGGCACGTCCCGTCGTCCACAGGAACAACAGCCCCTCGTCTTGCAGCAGGGGTACGGGCATGGCACGCATGTCGTCGTCGCTCATTGTGCCGTACGGCAAAGACATGTGGATGTCCCATGGAGGATCGGCCAGGATCACATCGAACTTCCCGAGCATTGAATAGTCGAAATTTTTGAGGTCGCAATCGATCCACTGCGGTTCGGGCTGAATCAGCCCTTGCTCGTTGACACCTTCCGGGCGTACCCACTGCGTCAAATTGGCTTCCACCAGAGCCCGAGATGGACGGAGGAGACCCATGTCACGAGCCTCGTCCGAATTGGGTGCGTACTTGTGTTGCCCTGCGACCTTCCAGTCAAAGTGAGACGCAGATGCGTCGGTGTCGAGCTCAAAGTGGAGGTACTTGCATGTTGTGGTGCGGTGACAGGTGTTGAGGTAGCTGCAGTGGCCATAGGACGGATCGGTCTGCGGGTACAAGACGGGCTTGAAATGCAAGAGCGAGCAGAGAGCCTCGGGGCTCGTGACACTGGCCTCATGACACTCTTTCCGGGTGAGGTAGAGACAAAACTCTGGGTATCGGTTGTCGGTGCTCTTCATCAACGTGGTGAGCAGTTGCTGCTTCGCGGTGGGCCGGGTGAGGAACGCAGCGGTGATTGCGTCAACCGCATCTTCTCTGCTTTTCAAATTGTCTGCCATATCGATGAGCCCACTCCGACGAGATGATTCGGCCATGGCTGCTATCATGGCGAGGTGCAGATATGGGTCTTGACGCCAGAGAACGCTGCAAAGTTGCGAAGCGCCAAGAAGAGCTCCCGGCACTAGTTGCAAAGCCACACGAGCAGCCGGGTGAGATAGGCTCTCGACGCTAACACTGACTGTCTGCGGAGAAAACTTTCGCCAGAATTCGAGTTGCCGACAGGCAGAAAGGCAGGCAGGGCGGAGACAGAATCATAATACGGTGCGAATGAAGGATGGTGGGGGTCGTGACGATGAGCACATATCGGTTGCCGTGCACAGTCGACTCGCTGCCATTGGACCCTGAATTGTCGAGGATTGGCTGCAGACAGATCGTTTGCGGAAGGCCGGTTGAGTCGTTGAGCCCTCGGTGCAGGAATCAAGGAAAGTCCCCAAAGAGATGACGAGAAATGGCTGTAAGATCGCAGCGTGAGGCTGGTCAAGGCTCTCTCACGGACTCACACCCGTGCTCGGATGCCGCCGTCAACGGGTTGGGCGAGCGTTGTGGGGAAAGTGCCGAGCCATTTAGCGATTTCCGCCTGATGCACCGCAATTGGCTCAGCCGGCCCAACCGAAGCGATCAACCGGACCAGCCGACGATGACCAGATACGAAAGCGAGCAATTGGCACATCCACTCGAAGTTCTCATGCCCATTCATCCTTCACACGACCACCCTTTCCTGCCCGTAGACACATATACGGCTTGATTCCTTGCCATCACGTTCTGGCTCTGCCGCCTTCAACAAGCAAGGACCCTTGCGTTTTGCTACATCGTTCGGCGGCTTCATCACTGCCTCCGCTATTCGGTCCCCGCACGACACAGAAACCATCGCGCAGTCCGTCAAATAGCCAAAGGTCATGCCCGTGCCCGTGATTCCAGCCTCGGCGTCGGCGTCGGAGACCTTAGGCCATAGTGCTCCCAATCACGAGAATTTTTCAATGTCACAATCAGGCTCAATCGCAGCGTCAGCCTCGGATCTGAAGCGACCCTCTTCAGCAGCCTCATCGGTCGAAGATAGCCAGACCTTGTCGCGAACCAAGAATGCCAAGACACACTACGGTCGAGCCGCGCGTGCCTTTTTGCAAAAGGACCATCGCACCGCTCTAGTTCAGAGCCAGCGGGCGGTCGACGTTCTCGCTTCATCTAGCCATCTCGGCGAAAGCCTTACCTCATCTGCAATTCTCTCTGATCGCGGCCTCGACGTGGCCAAGTTGGTTGAAAAGGTCGCCATCCTCCGTCTCACTGCTCTGACACACGTCTACACAGATGATAGGCTGAAGCAGAACATGCTCGAGCAACTCAGCCAAACGCACGAGGAAGGCGCAGACAAGGTAGTTCTGCTGCTCTCCAAGCAGCCGCAGAGCCTCATCAGTCACCTCTGGTTCCAGTGTCTGCGGCTGTGCTCGCAGACCTCGGCGGAATCTGATGCACCCTCGCTCGACCCGACACCCGAGACTATCCATCTCGCCGTCGAGCTGCCAGCTTCAGTCGTCTCGTCGGCCGTCTTGGCTGCGCTGCGACTTGATCAGCTGGACCCCTCGATCCGTATTGGAACCCAATCCGCCCGTCTCATCTCCGAGTGGTATCTTGCCTCGTTCTCCTCCGTTTTTGCTTCCCATCGCCCTACCGAAAAAGCGCGTGCGGCCTACGAAAAGATTGTAGGACTCTATTCGCTGCACGTTCTAGCCACGCGCCTCAACGACTGGGAGTACGCCCGCGAGTTCGTCGGCTACTCCAGTCTGCCCGAGTCGGACAAGTTCAGCCTACTGGAGCAGATCAGCGAGGCTCAGGCTCACGTCATCGCCAAACCCGAGCGCGAGCAGGAAGCCATTGCTGCAGCTCAGCGAGCCTATGAAGAGGAGAAGGTCAAGAGAGCGGCTGAAGACAAGCAGAGCAAAGCGTCTGGTAGCATCAACAGCAGCAACGGCAGACCCCGAGATCTCGGCCGCGGCGACTCGCACATTTCAGGCGCAGCTCTGGGACGCAGCCAAGGTGGCTCCCTCTCGGCCGGAGCGAGCCGTCGAAAAAATGATGAGACGCTGTCGGCTTCCTCATCGGGCTCAGATAGCGGCTCACCTGGACAAACCCCAGCAGCAGGCATGGAAAGCGATACAGCATCCGGCGGACGGAGGCGCAGCCAATCGCCAGCCTACTTTGCTCCGCGAAGTGGTGGTGCGATTTCGTCTAACTCGACCAGCCCAGCCCTGTCCCCGGGATCGTCGCGTGGCACGACATCATTACGGGACGATGTCACTGATGCCTCGAGCCCTCCATCGAGCGGCCCTGACGATCCGAGCCGCAGCGAACGCCGTCGTCGGAGCCCTCGCCGCACATCGAGGTCCTCACACTCGGACCACGACGGGAATGAGAGCAGTACCTCAGCGGCCTCATCCAGATCGCGAACACGCGACAGAGTCATAGACGGAAGCATCTCGTCCAAGGACGATGCCTCTTACGCCGCCACACGCACACGTCTCTCGCAATACCTCAACAAGGACCACGGCCCGTCCGCATCACGATCCGCTGCTCGCGGCAGTGAGCGTGGGGAGGCTGAAGCAGCCGTCGGAGCACGATCGGCCTCGTTGCTGTCGTCGCTGCGCTCGTGGTTTGACCTGCGCAATCATCGGTCTCGAAACTACCTCATGTCGGCCATTGTCATGATGCTTGTCTTTTATCGAGTGACGAAACGATCGCCAACGTCTGCAAGCCGCAGAAAGCCTTCGCAGCCAAGTAACACCGCTGCAGCAACGACATCGTTCGGCCAACGAAGCGCAGCAGCTCAAAGTGCACGCAACAAGTTGATCGCGCGCAATCAGGGCTCTGAAGGGCTCCTCGGTCTTGGCTGGATCCTGCTCGTCTGGCGCAAGGTGATGGACACAGTCAAGATGGGCACTCAGGTCAGCTACCTGTAATTTAGTCGAGCAACGGACATGCCTGCATCACCCGAGTGCATCGATCTCCGGCCATTCGAGCGGCATGGCAGCCTGAGGGTGTCAGTACGACCGTTGCATACTGGTCTATCGCCGACAAGTGAGGACAGCCACGACCGCTCGGTGGCCTCCTCAATCGCTTATAGCTGAACCGCACTCCGGGTCCCTTTTCATCTCCTCAGTTCGTAGTGCACTAGCGGGAACCGTGTCCTGTGGCAGAATCGTTGCCGAACGTGCCATACTGTATACGCTTCTGCTTCAAGCCTCCGTAATGCTCAGTGCATCAGACACTTGTCCACTATAAACGATGATTCATAAAGCACTAATTACTCGTAGCAACGGTGGTTTGACAAGCCCTTCGGCAAAGAATGAATGTCTCATTCCACAGAGGCGATGGAGACGGAGTTGACTGATCAACATTGGGCAGGAACATGGAGATGACATCAATGGTTTCGCTTCGCGATCATTGAGACCAGCGGCTGTGAACACTTCGGCCGGATACTGTACTCGCGTTCTGGCAATCATGATTGCAGTGGTCTAACCGCGAGAGTGAGTACGCTATGCCTTCCGCCTGAGTTGAGAAAGAGGCTGGCAAAGAGGCATCTCGTAAGCATCTTGTAAGCGGTTGCTGGGTACGAGAAGCGGCTGGGATCAAACACCATGACGGCAGAGAACCAGTGCTGTGGAGAAACGAAAACGAGCGAAGCAGGCTCGCCGTGCCTTTCAACGAAAGTGAATTTGCGGCGACTCGAGCCCAACCAACACTGACCAACGCTGCAGACAAGACGCGTCCAATGTCTTTGTCCGTCCGCAGACGTGCCTAGTGTTTTTTGCCACTCCTGTCCGGGCCTTTGAGCCGAGCGAGGGCGAGACAAAAATAAAAGGGACCAACTCAGGGGCTGCTTTTGCATGTGCTGGACTTAGCCGACACTGGGCTCCTGTCCAACGTTTTCCATGCAGTCATGCATGCGAGCGCGTAGATTGCCTTTTTTGGTGGGGCACAGGGCCAATGTTTCCCCTCTCTTTCATATCCATGGCGGCCTTTGTGATGGCGCGAGATCAACACGACTCACACCTCCAGCTCTGCACACCGTCGGAGGTTGGTATGTGTTGAGCTGAGATGGATCTGGGCGTCCCCTGTGTCGCTCCTGAGCCGTGTGGTTCGTGCCGTGCTGTGCTTTGCCGTGCCGTGCCGGCTCTTGAACAAGAGTCTACCCTCATGGAACCCGACACCGGCTCCTGTACTGTACCACCTAGCTTGGATGCTCTCTCCTGCAATTTGGTCTTTCGCCTGCAGGATGCTCTCCAGGCACACATAAAGTACCATCTTGTGCTTGTCGCACCGTTGATGCTCCGCTCCGCCTGCATGTCTTGTACTTTTGGCGCCCGCGTGCACAGCACGGCATGTGCTCATTTCAATTGAATGAAAGTGTCTTGCTTCCGGTAAAGTTTCCTCTTCCGTCGTCGTTCACCTGTTTGTGCTCCCACCTTGACCTCGATCCCGCCTACACATCAACCCACCCTCTCGGCACCGCTCATCTTGCCCAAGCCTTGTATACCCGACCATCTCGTCTTCGCAAAGGTCTGCTCCTCGTTTCTCAGCGGCTCATCACAAGCTACCAACGGTCTCGACTTTCTTTGTACTTGTTCGTCTTGTCCAGCTGCCCAAGTCGTTCATTGCATCCATCTCCTCGCCATGCGCAGAGTGCAGCGTCTCATTGGCGTTGCCGATGGCAAGCCAGCTTCGGCGCCGCTGAGCACAAGCCCGTCTCTAGCCAGTAATACACTCAGCTCTTATCCCTTTGGTGGTGTGTCGAACACCTCCGATTCGGCACAGGCTAGCTATCTGGCTCCGCCGTCCGGACCACTCCAGCCTCTCCAAACACAACAGCAGCAGCAGCAGCAAGTTCAAGATTACTCGGCGTCTCTCCGAGGCTCGCCGCAGCCCATCAGCCCGTCGCCGCAACAGCAATTTTTCGAACTGCCAGCTGGAATGAGCCAGCCACGATCGATCACTCCTGTTCAGAACCTCGCCGCGCGACCCGTCTCACCCATGGCCCCTCCGACATCGCCTGGCCAGCAGCCGAGCCAACATGCTCAGCTGTCTCTACAGTCTCAACAAGATCTTCTCCTTGTGGAGAGACCAGACCTCCACAAGAGCCTAAAGGCGCTGGAAAGCCTGCTCGTCAATCTCGACGAGTACCGCGACGTCTCTGCCAGACTTGCCAAGGTAGAGAAGAAGTTAGCCAAGAGCGCGGCTGATCTGGAAAAGATCAAGGCAGTGCGTGACGCCCCCTCGCAGACTCTACAGGTCGCATCGGCGATGTTTGAGAACCTTCACGATGTTTCCTCCAAGCACGCCAAGCAGATCCAGAAGGAGTACGAGGCGCTCAACGATGCCTGTGCAAAGTACTTCAAGAAGGTTGCGAAGGAGGAACGCGCCCACGACGAGCTTGTCGACAATCTGGACACCAAGATCAAAAAAGCGAATGCTAACCACGAGAAGAACGCTAAGAAAGCGACCGGCGCCAAGGCCCTCGAGTTGCACGACAGGTACATCGCCACCGTTCAGGGCCTCACCAGCGAGATTACGCGTGCCAAAAACAGCCATTCTGTCTCGATGGGCACGAAGAGTCACGTGTCCTGCCTTCTCGTCGCCAGCACGGTTGGCGGCTTGGCCGATCTCGAGTTCCGCCGAACCTGTGAGTCTGTCAAACGTCTCGGCCCCAGTGTCGGAAAGCTCAATGAGCTCCTCTGCTTCACCTCGAGCGAATTCATGCCCTCTCTGCAGCTCTCCGAGCTCGACGAGTCCGAGCAGGGGCAGGCAGAGTACCTGGCTGGCCTTGCTGCTCAGGTTGAGGCGCAGACACAGGCACAGGCGGAGGTCAATGCTCGCATTCAAGAGGACGCCCAGACCATGCTGCGAGCCCAGCAGATGGGATGGCGTCCGCCCTCACCCGGCATTGCGACTCCGAACGAGGTCAACCGCAGCGGCGCGCGCAGCAGTTATCAGCTCGGTCGAAACGACAGTCTCAGCAGTAATCTCAGCCACAATGCCAGTCGCACTGTCAGCAACGACCTTGTGGACCAGTCAGGAAAGCAGACGGCTTCTTCTCAGCCTTCGTCTACATTCCTTTCCACCGACAAACGACCAAGGCCTGATGGCGACGACAAGCTGCTGGTCACCAACAATGTCGGGCCGGCATCGTCTCCTCGCCCCGACAGCAACGCAGACGAACAAAGATCAGTCAGAGCTCAGCCCTCGCTAGAACCAGATGCTATGTCGATGCGAAGCGTTGCCACGGACCAGACGCCACGCCAGCACACTGAGGCATCAGACCAGCAACGACGACTAGATGCGCAGCAGCAGCAGCTTCTGCAATCTCAATCCATTCATCGGCCGCCGATGGCAGGTACATGGAAGGACAAGACAGTCTCCGGTCAACAGGTACGCTGGGCCGGCAGCGACAGTTTCACGCCCTCGTCCAAAGTGACGTCCAAAGTAAATAACGAGGGAGCCCGGCTCGACCGAGCTCCAACCACTTCCACCATGAGATCAATGGCTGTACAGCCAGAAACCTGGGACGATACCGCATCCAACGCGGACGATTACCAGCATTCGCCAGCCGCCCCATCGATGTCAATAACAACAAAGCCGACTGCCTCGGATCGAGACATGGTTCATGATCGAAACGGGACTGATTCTTCGGCCCAGGAGGGAAGCGTCGTTGATCGCCTTGCTCTGCCGCATGACGCCTCTGAAGCCGCAGCTCCCAGCCTCAGCGCCAGCAATAGTGCGCAGGGCTCCGAAGACGGCACTCGCGCACCCCGCACGCCGGACGACAGTGAGGCGATACCCTCCATGCTTGGCCATACCGACGATAAAAGCAGCCGCAACCAACCGATCGCACCCAGTCTGAGTGGAACGACAGAAAAGCAGCCAGTGCAGGACAGGTACGATGGGGGACGCCGTCCGGCCGAACGCGCACTGGATCGGTACAAGTCAAGTGCGCCCACGTCTCCTCCCCTCAGCCCAGCCTTTTTGCGCAGTCAGACGGTGCCCAACTATCATCAGCAGCAGCAGCAAGCAGCACAGTCGCAATCACCGTCATATCAGCCTTCGACCCGTGCATCAGGTATCTTTGGGGAAGTTTCGACATCCAAGATGAGCGAACCATCTTACAGCGAGCGGGGGAGCTCTCTTGGTATGGGCTATCCGCGTAGTCTTCCGATGAATGGCGCCGCGGCCGTCGAACTCGACCCTCAAATTTCTGGCGATCGGTACGCACCAGTCGTCGGCTCCACGCGGCTGTCTGCAACCGGCGTTACGCGTTCCCTGAGCACAGACACCACTGCGTCCGAGCGCAGCTTTGTAGCGCGGATGAAAGCTCGGTACCAGGCCGAGAAGGAGATTGAGCGTGAACAGCGTGAGCTGAACGTTCTGGAGAAGGAGCGTGCTGCCCGGCGCGTGACGATTGACCCCGTAATGTCGATGACGCGTGGCGTGCCCGAGATCGTATCTCGATATCAGGCCCCTTCAGGTGGTGCTGTTCCCGCTTCGGCGACAGTATCTAACCCCGGCGGCGGCTCCACCCATTACGCGCATGATGTACCGTCTAGACGATACCATGACAGTCTGCCCGCTGGTGCGCAGAACGGCTCGTCGCGCTTCAGTGCGGTATCTTCGGCGCCATCGATGGGCAACAGGCCGGAAATCAATGAGTTTGGAACGTATCGGAGCACCGTTGGTGCCAGCCACGCTCGCTCGACGATGCCCGCCGGCGGCATGGGGCGGATGGGGGCTAATGCCACCTACGCCGAGCCGCCTCACTCGGATGTCTGCGGTTGCCACCAGTGTTCGGCCAGGCACTATAGCCGTACTCCCCGAGATGATGCATTGAGGCATGTCAAGAATTGGTAAATTGTTTGTCAGTATCGATATCATTCTACTTTCTCATGTTTATTTTTATCCTTGCTATCTCAATGGACAGTTCGAGACGCACCATCTGACAGGCTTTGTGTGACTGTAGATATGATATCGGAGGTCTTTGTCTCTGCGTGCTGTGGGAGAGCAGCGGACTTGGATGCAGTCAACTCGGACAGTACCATACTGCTTTCGCTCGCAGTACACATGTACACACTCGCACTTCTGCAGTCAGGCACACATCCGAGCTCGCGACAGCGCGGTGCATTCCTACCCTCGTGAAGGGTGTCTGGACATACCTGCCATCAGAAGCCCGTTGCAAACTCCATATCACAATCCCATTACGAAACTCTTTGAGCCAGAAGAGCTATGCTTGTCGCGAGCGAATGCGTCATACGACGCTGATTGAGCGCAACGCCATTAGGCAAAACATCATCCGACTGCGCGAAAGTGTTCTTCAAATGGCCGCTGACCGTGCGCTAGCCGCATTCTCCAGCCTCGGATGCCGCAGTCGCACCGACAGTGAGATCCTGCACCCCGTACCCCGCACCCGTCGAGCCGTTTCTCGCCTTTACCCAAGGGTCTGCAGTCGTCTTTGCTACTTTACTATGGACTCTGAGAGGAGCTCGTGGTTGTTGTCTTGCCTTGTCGAGACCTGGGCCGTCTTAATTGTCCTGAGAGCAGGAGGATTTCAGTCGATGAGCTGCGATCCGGCGACAGATGCAATGTTGTTCATCAGCGCTGTCTGTCTTTCCCGAAGTCTTGCCCGATCCAGAGCTCGAGTCTCTTCATCATCGTCGGCATCGGGTCGCAGGCCGTCACTCGACGCGGCCGGGTCCAGGAAGATGTCGCACATCATCCTGGCAATCTTGACTTCACTAACTTCGGCCTCGGCTCGGCTTCCCCACCGCCACTCCCATGCCGCCGCTTCATCGTCTAGACCACTCGTTCGCCAGCGTCGTCGACTCTGCGTAGTCGTTCGGCCTCCGGCGGCGCTGTTGCCCCCCGCTTGGGTTGCTGCAGACTGTTCTGCCCCAACGTCGGATGGCACACGCTCTAGATACGACTGCTTCGCCATGGCATGCAGGAATCCTTCCAGGCTGCCCTGCTCGGAGCGGTTTCGGGCCTGCGTTTGGGTGCTCTGCGTCAGGGAGCCGCTCGTGCGGATCGACGGTCCTGACCCTCTCAATGCTGCGGGTAGTGCCGTGTTGAGAGAAAGATAAAGGCGGCGCAGATAATTTTGCAGCGTGACTTCGGCAATAGAGCGGCCGCTGACCAGAACGATGCCGAGCACAATGTAAAGCAGGCCCATCTCGCCGTCCTGTCGATCCGCACTTGACCAATTGATGGCCGACTCGGGTTCTGCTCGACGTCGAGCACGATTGCGTCGTGGGGATGCAGACTGCGACGATGACGGCATTGTTCCTGGTGCAGTGCTGCTTGGATTCGCGCTTGAGGCTGCAGTAAGACCATCATCAACAGCTACCAGCTTACGGGTGATCTCTGGCGGAATCGCAGAGCGAAGTACCCAGAAACCGGTGTTTGGCTTGCCTTCCTCGGTGACTTCAGGTGGCTCCTCGTTGGTCCGGGTCCTTGAGCGAAGGCCATTAGCCTGCAGTGTTGCCTCACGGATGGCGGCCTGCTGAGCCTGGCGTGCGATCTCTGCATTCTCAGCACCCTTGGCCCGTACTTCGACTAAGTGCAAGCCACAAGTACGTTGAAGGATTTTCTGGGCGCGGTTGAAAACGACGCTAAGTGCGCGAGGTGAAGCGCTGAGTACCTTAGTCCGAATGTCCTCTCTCTTGAGGACGGAACGCTGGTAGTCGGTGGCCAAGGCGAGGCGCGCAAGCTCCGCCGCCTTCTCCTGAATCGCTTGATTACCGAGCTGGTCGGCTACCTTCTTGGCTTGATCGGTAACGGTGAGCTTGGGATGCGGAAGCAATCCAAATTGTATCTCCTGAGGGCTTTCATCTTCCTCCCCATCGCCGTGATTAGCTGAGGCGATGTCACCGTCGCGCTCTGCCGTCGCTGTAGAGCCTGTAATCACTGATGTAACGGCTGTCGATGAAGCGCCTGGACTAGCATGACTGCGCCGGCTCTGTCGCGTTGTATGCTGTTCCTGCTCTTCTTCGTCCGTTCCACGGCGTCTAGAAGAGCTAGCCATAGGCCGCTTGACGATTCTGTGGAAGCTGTCAGACTCGCCATTGGCTTCCGGTGGCTCCTTTCGCCTCTGACTAGAACGTCTGCCGTACTGTGACATTGTGATGGGGACAAAAAGAGCCACGATGGTGATGATGACTGAAAGAAACACTGAGGGGTCGGGTTCGGTAAGAACGTCCCCGCCGAATCCGCTGAGCGAGCCACGCACAAGCGCGAATCGTATTGTTCTTGAAGGCTGTGTGGTGTATGGGAAGAGTCGCAGGTTGTGATCATGGAAGACTACTTGGAAGGACAGTTGCATGGCTCAGTCAATATCATGTGTAGGCGTCATGCACGCGCTCGAGAACAAGGCTGGATTTGGCGTTGGCAGACACACGCATGGCCACTGGACCCTTATTTTTTTTTTTCTGTTCACTACTCTCCACACGCGAATATCGCGTGTCGGCATAGATGCGGAGGCCTCTGGCGTACTTTCCTGTGTGTGTGCAAACGAGTTAACGTACTTCCCGTACTTGTCAGAATCCCGTAGATTCCAGAATTTTCAACTTCTGATTTTTCCTTCTCACCACCACCATCCATCTGAGCTTGCTTGTGACTGTGCGTCCCTCTCTCTGCCTTTTAGACACATAAAGTGCACAAATGCAGCTGGCCCGGCATTACCTTAGCCTCCAGTTGCACTGCGCACTACTAGTCTAAAGGCAGGTCACCTCTGGGCCGTGCATTACCTTAGCCACCCAGGGCGTGAAATGTCTTTCTCAAAGGGGATTGGGACGCACTGATCAAGTCTGTACAAGGGCAGCTCATGCCAGGATGTTTTACAGACAGTAACACAATGCGTCAATGGTACAATGGATAGATTGTTATTCATGTTGCCCTGTGATTCAGCGGTGGCTCAGGATACCAGAACATAGGTGA